>NPFG01000125.1:0-94080 GCA_002288965.1 Xylaria sp. MSU_SB201401
TCTTGCGCTTGTTTTGCCACCCTAAACCCCTTGGTCTGGAAGTAGAGGCACTGAATTTGCCTACTAAAAACCCCTGTATATACAAGTTTTAGCGTCGAGCTAACAATTATCATCCTGGCGACCTGTAGTTGTAGCAGCAGCTGTTCGATACTTAGCGTACCGGACCCCAAATCTCTCCCCACTAGGTAGGTAGGTACGCTACCTACATACCGAGTACCTACCCACTGACACTCCACCCCGCCGCCAGCCCCATTCGCCTGGTCGTTCGTCCCCCAATCTCATCGTCTCGTCAATTAGTTCATATAGCGCAAGACGACGTTAAGCTATCCTACTTACCTACTTACCTACCTACCGACTCGACTCCCTGGCTGTTTGCATCATCACCTTCACAAGAACACGTCGTTCTATATAAACCTAATCTAGGTGTTCGCTCCCTCTGCACCTCTCACGCGAACATCTCTACCTCTCCTACGCATCTCAACAACCGCTACCTACCTATCTACCTACAGATGGCCGACTTCGACGCCCCCGCCGGCCCCCCGCCTCCCAAGGTTCCAGAGGGTTGGGTCGCACGATGGAACGCCCAGTACAACGAATGGTGAGTTCTCCTGCCCCTCAGCTCGACACCTCCTCTCGACATCTCCTCTCTCGACCCGCCGCCTGATCGAGGCTTGCTTGTCTTCGTCTCCACTGCTACTACCAAATTGCAACCGGGTCCCGCAGCTAACACGCCCCCCTCCTCCTCAGGTTCTACGTCAACACATTCACTAAAAAGTCACAATGGGAGAAGCCTACCACTCCAGCCGTAGATCCCAACTCCGACGCACCCGCTGGCCCACCACCAGGCTACACTCCGGGCTCAGGTCCCGCGCCGACAGACAGCAAAACTAACCCATTTGCAAAGGATGGCCCCGGGTCGAGTTCTCATCACGATGAAGACGCTGATGCCCGTCTTGCGCGCCAGCTCCAAGAGGAGGAGAATGCGCGCTCCCGCAGTACAGGGCCCGGAGGTGCCGCGGCATCCTACATGAGCAACCCCGGCGCGAGTGGGAGCCAATCGTCTTTCCCCGATCAATTACCGCCACGTTCGTCTGGTGGCAATACTGAGAAGGCCAAGGGCCTCCTAGGCAAGTTCTTCAGCAGCAAGAACAAGCACGGCGAGTCATACGGTGGGCATGGCGGCCACGGCAACTATGGTGGTGGCTACCCTGGACAGCAGGGATACAGTAACTACAGCAGTCCTCCGCCGCAACAGGGGTACTATGGCGGTGGGCCCCCGGGAGGAAATTACGGAGGTGGCTACCCGCCGCAGGGGCCTTATGGTGGTGGCTACAATCAGCCCGGCCCCTATGGTGGTGGTTATGGTCAACCCGGCTATGGCAGCGGCTACGGCCAGCCCCCTCGCAAATCTGGTGGTGGCGGTTTAGGCGCTGCCGGTGGTGCAGCACTTGGTCTTGGTGCTGGCCTTATCGGTGGTGCGCTGATCGCCGACGCTATCGACGATAATCAGCAGGAGGCATACGCCGATGGCTACAACGACGGCGCCGACGGTGGAGACTTTGACGGTGGTGATTTCTAAGGGAGGAAAGGATAAAGTGGCAAACGGGATATGATCACGGGTTGCCGTGTATGCCATGGATCTTCTACATTATGAGAAGACTTGAGGACTCTTTAGTGGATGCAGTGGACGGAGTTTCGAGTCTACTTGACGAGTACATGAGTTACTTGTTGCCGCTAGCAAAGTGCAAGAGAGGCAACCCTTCAGATCATGGCATACATATGCACCCGATACGACTTGAATGATAGTTATGAAACATACCTGTTAGGTTTCTGGGGTTCAACTTAAAACTCGATGGCGATACGGATACAGCCTCGTCATTTCGTATATAGTTAATAATGGCGATTTTGGTTACCTACGCTCCCGATTTTGATGTAATGGTAACCCTGAGATTGGACATGAGATACGTGGTGAAATCAATATTAGAAAAGTAATTTACGTTTCTTCTGACACGGTATTATAGCGAAAAGACAGATTCTGCGTCTTATGGTGCCGGGCTATCTTCAGCACAGCAGAAGTCCGATCCGTGGCTCCATACACTCTCATTGAGACAAGCTAAGACGGCAGCCCCCATGCGAACATGGATATCCATCGAGTTTAGGCAGCGACTGGATGCCTTCTTTGCAGCAACCAACACTAAGTTTACCAGGCAGCACATCTCCCTAACCTTAGGGGAAGGGAGGCTGTGGATGCTTGAAACCAACGACTCCAATTCTCCCACGAGCACAAACATACACATCTAGTCTAAAAAAAAAAAAATCTCGCTTGAAAAGAGAGAGTTAAAAAAAAAAAGAAAAAAAAAAAAGGAAAGGGATATCTATTTGCTTGGCGAGGCTGTACGGGTGCCGGGTATTTGATATCAAGAAATGTGCGCAATTCACTAGTTGAATGAACTCTAGAATTAAGTGAGAACGATGCCCAGAAGCAAACATGGAAAGGTATAGTGAAGATCAGAATCCAGATGACTCGATATTATGTTATTCAATATGCTTCTCTCTATCACTACATTACTAGGTAAAATTACAGCAACGGGATACAGTCTAAAATCAGACCTGCTCTCTATAGTTTGGGCTTGATCTTAGACGCCTCCTCGTTGATCTCGGTATACATTCTATCGATTTCCGACCTGAATTTCCTGGCGGTTTGAGGCCTCTTGAGTTTCAACCTGCCACAGGGGTTAGCGTTCTGTTTTCCTATCTTATGACATATCACAAAAGGGAATCTACTCGGTGAACTTACGTGGGGGTCAAAAGCTCGTTCTCGATGCTGAATGGCTCAACGTCCAAGACGCAATTCTTGACGCGTTCATAGCCGTTGAACTTGTGCTTCTTTCCAATGTCGTCAAGGTGCTTCAAAACAGCCTTGATGACCCGCGGATCTTTGGCGGCACTCCTGACAGCAGCAATATCGTCAGGGGCAATGTCTTGCTTGATAATCTTGCTTGCAAAGGGCGCAAAGTTGACTGGATCAACTCCGAAGATAGCAACTAGTGAAGACTGCGTTCCTTCGCCATGCACATACGCCATAGCGATCAGGTTGGAACTGCCCATGTACACATTCTCAATACGCTCAGGCGAGATGTACTCTCCCTGCGACAACTTCAGGACGTTCTTCTTGCGGTCGATGATTCGGATGCGTCCAAATTCATCGAACTCGGCAATATCACCTGTATGGAACCATCCATCGGCCTCGAGGGCCTTTGCAGTCTCTTCCTCATTCTTATAGTACCCGAGGAAGATGCTGTTGCCCCTCAATAGAAGCTCGCCACGCGGCCGGGGCTTGTCCGTCACGAGGTAGTCAAGGTCTGGTTGGGACTCTAGGCAAACCTCGATGCTTGGCAATGGGGGCCCGTTGTTGCCCGTTGAAAAATCATCATTTGCTTGACAAGATGTAGAGGCGTACGACTCCGTCAGACCGTAGCCTGATGCGAAGTTATTACCGAAAGCAGCGCGCAAAAACTTCTGCACCTCGGGGTCTAACTGCGCACTTCCACTGACCATGGAACGACACCTGTCCAGGCCAACAGCAGCCCGGACCTTAGGGGTCCAAATGCGGTCGTACAGGAAGTGCGTGTTATACGCCTGGCCAGGAGGAAGCTTCATATTGGCCAACTTCGTGTCAATAACTCGACGCGAGAGAGCACCTCTTACGCCATCCGCCTCGACTGTTTGGGCCCGGATACCCATGTTGAAGCGGTTGAAGAGGCGCGGAACGGATGGGAATCCAGTAGGCTTAAGAATCTTCAGGTCGTCAACGAGCTCCAGCATATCACCATGGAAATAACCTATCGAAGCTCCCTCAGCCAGGGCAGTCTGGTCGATGAGCCGGCCGAATATATGGGCCACTGGTAAATATGAAATATTTGTATCACGATGTGAGTAGTTACCAGCGGACCGAGCGGAAGTAATACCGGCTACACAATTGGCGTGCGTGAGGACAACACCCTTGGGATCGCCGGTTGTACCTGAGGTATAGTTGATTGTGATGATATCCTCGGGGCGAGGAGGGCGAGGGGGATGAGCCGCCTTGGCACCCAGAGCCTCTACTTCTTCCATAGACCAGACTTGAACCCCATTCTTTTCAGCGATGGCATTCAAGATGGACCTCTTGGTGTATCCAGCCTGTTCACCGGCATCCAAGGAGTCCATGCAGATGATCAGCTTTAGCTGGGGTATCCGCGGCGCAAGGGCCAGAAGAAGTGGGATATGTGGCAGCGAGGCCACGACGCAGGATAGTTCGGCATGCTTGATGATGAACTCGGACGTATCGGGACCAAGTGTCTCGTAGAGGGATACTGAGAAGAGGGACTGAGTGATGAGGCCGATATCTGCATGCAATCCATTGGTCAGTTTCCGAAGAGCTTCAAGGGGTAGGCTCAGAATGAGAAGCGCGGTTAGTAAAAGGCAGTACCTACCAGCAATTTGCCACTCTGCACGGTTCTGACTCCAAAGGCCGACGCCATGGTTACCTGGGGGAATACCAATGCGACGATGAAGTTCGAAGACGCCGGACCCAAAGTTCTTGGCGCGGGCGGCTACCTCAGCATAGTTCTTCCAGACATACTTGTTCTCCCAGGACTTGTTCGTGGGATTCCAGGGTCGCGTGCCCAGGCACCTGTTGTTGGGAAAGTGCTTGAGGCTGTACTCGAAAACATCGTAGAATGTGCGAATCTCTGGATCCAACGTCCCGAGCAGAGGTTTGTCCTGGAATTTCCAGTGGCGGTAGATAGGGGTGCGACCTTCGCGCTCGGTGCCCGGGACTGGTACGGCGTAAGGCGAGCCTGGGGGAGGCGGTTTAGCTATCTCCTGGATTTTGGCTGTAATCTGGGCGGGTGTCGTCATAGTCGTTGGGCAGGGCGCTGTCGGCGCGGGAACCAATCACCGAGTTGGGGTTATTGAGGTAAGACAAGAGGTTCGTTTCTGCACGTAGAATTGGTTGCCTTGCAGATGGCTAATTCTTAGATAGGCAAGGGAAATAAACAAGGCGCCACGATGTACGGGATACCTATCCTCGAGAGTGAGATAGGGGGTTGGATTCACATGTAGTTCGGTCGTGATGGGGCCAAAAGAATTTTTAAGAAAAGCAGGAAAGAATTGAAGACGAAGTTGGCACGAAAGAGAGAGAATACTAGGTATAAGCCGACAGCGCGTTTGTCGAAGCGGAAATGACTGAGAACAAGCGCTGATGATGCTCGTTCTTAGGTAAATGGCTTACAGTAGGTAGCGCGACTCAAGTCCCCTTAACAACACCATCTAGCTATGCCTAGGTAGGGACCGTAGACCCACCGAAACCGCTGCGCTAGAGGCCTGAAGCCGAGGCTTATGCCGGAATGGGATAGAGAACGACTGACTTGATCTCGTGGACCGTGGAAACTGTGGAAACATCGTGACTTGGAATTCCCTCGGTGCTTAACGAGAATTGGCATTTGAAGCGCGGCTGATTGGCTGGAGCCTTGCCGTTCGTCTGTGGCTCGGCGTCGGTAATAATCATCATGATTACCTACATGTGCTGCTGTACATACCTGCAGTAAATACATATCTCTTGACATTGATACCTACTACTGTATATGCATGTAAGTATAGGTTGCTAACCTAGGTTATATGCGCTGGGGGCGCGACGACTGAACAAGCGACGTCCATGGTGTAGACGGTGTAGAGGACGGGCATGATAAGCTATGCGCCGTTTGTCGATAATAGAGTTATATGTGGGATGTAGTAATTGAGGGTAACTTTCCAGACACCAAGTGAACATACTTACCTACATAAAGGCAAGTTGTATGCATTGCAGCTATGTTAAATTGAAGCAACAATAAGATAAAAAAAAAAGAAATAGAGCCAGGTACCTAGTAAGTAGGTATGCAATGGGATATAAAAGCCCTCTTCACATGCTTTTTTATGGTTACATTAAACCTCAAGTAAGCGCAATCAGGCACACAACCAGCTAAGCATGCAAGTTGACCTTGGGTAGGCAGATAACAGTAGAGTATCAGACAACAATTGTCTTTTACTTACAATAATGGGCTCCACACAGGTTCAGATATGCGGGATGATTCTACAACGATATTATGATGGCCGAGTCAAGACGAGCACAAGAAGTTAAATATGAGGGGGCGCTAACCAGATAACCTAGATGACCTAGATGATAGTTATGGGTCATATCACTGAATTATCAGGAACACACAGCTCGCTCCCGGAAGTGTTGGCCAAGATGTTTAGACGTCAAAATGAAACTCTTGTCACAATCGCCGTTCTTTATATAACCTTGTCCCCGCGGAGACGACCCCGGTCAGTTCCCGATGGTGCGGGTTCAAGCTTTGGGTGCCGGGGTGTTGTGAGACGACTTGGCTCTCGCAGCCAAGATATTCAGAGCCCTCTTCTGATACTCCAACCCGTTTCCGACTGTGATCGAGGCTTGCGCTAGACGGCCGAAATAGCTCAGCCTTGTTTCAACGGTGCTTCTCATCACAGGACGCGGGCCTTTGCGGCGAGACGTTCGTTCCATGGAAGATTCGTGGCTTGGCGGAATATCAGGAAACGGCCTTCGTCCGCTCCAACACGTAAACAGACCACTCTACACTATCGTCGCAACTGGTCAAATAAACTTGTCCGAACGATTGGTATTGGTCCTGAACACCTCATTCAGGACAATATAGCTGAAGAATTATAGAACTTCAGCATTTACTTATTTCAGTCAGGTATCCTGACTACAACAGGAGAGCCATATACATTTAGATTCTATTGTACTTTAATCCTCTATATTCCCTCTGCTGTCCTCTCCACTGCCTGTGCATGACGCTTCGGCAATTGCAACACCCTCGCAGGGGTAGAACCCTCATTGGCTCTGTGATGTCGCATCGCCATGAATTGCATAGTAGTCACCCTTGTCGTACCTGTTTCAGACGGTCCATCTCGACGTATCGCAACGCCAAATTGGGACGGCGATCAGAGGACGAGCCAACATGGCACTTGAGCCTAATAACGGTGGTGGCCAACGTGAGCCACGCCCCGAGTTGCATTAATGTAGGTTGCTCCCCCCTATTTGCCTGAAATCTCCCAACCCTCTACGCCTGGTGCTCTTCGTTTCTTTTTGCAAGAGATATTCTATACTACATGCCCGGCGTTTGTGTAGAATATTGACTCCCTTTCTTCTCTTCTTTCTATTCTCCTTTCAGGCGCACTGGTTGTAAGATTTCATTCCTCATGACTACCGGCACGCACCAAAACGCTCGTTATCCCCAGCGCATCCCTCGGTTTCTACGTTCTCACGCCAATATGCTTGCCTCTAATATGGTTGTCCTCGGGCTGAGGGTTGCCCAATTCACCTTCGCCTTTGTTATGCTGGGGTTGACATCATACGGTATGTCAATAGCAGAGTAAAGGACGGGAAAAGACAGCACTGAATGCTAACGCGTAACCTTTGCAGTCATAAACTGGTATAACGCCGACGTTATGACCCCCGCACCTGCTCAGGTCGGCTGGCTACTCTTCTCTGCTCTGTTCACGATTATTTCCATTGGGGTCCTCGAAGGCATCCCAAGATTTGCTCCTCGATGTAGGTGTTTCCTGTTGGATAAATCGGTGAGGCTCGGGCACTGACTGATGACGTTAGTCTTCCATCCGTATGCGGCCCTCGCTATCGAGTTCAGCAATGCCCTGTTCTATTTTTCGGGGTTCATTGCCCTGTCGACGTTCATGAGCAGGTTGCTGTACTGCCGTGGAAGCGTGTGCGGTGCCGCTCGAGCGGACGTTGCATTCGGTATCTTCCAATTCCTCCTCTGGGGTACGTCGACTGTGTTGGCAAGCAAAGACGTCTTCAAGAAGGTCATCCGCCACAAGAACAACACGCAGGTCCCTTTAGGCGCACCGCCGATGAAGGAAGCTCCAGCCCCATAAAGGCGAACCAGCTTTTCATCATCAGTCCACATTATACCGAGATCCCCTTGTCTCCGTATCGGTCGCTATGGGAGGAGAGCCCGCCATTAGCGGAAACCGAAACACGGTGGGAGCAGGTCTATCTCTATGTTCCAAGGCGCTGGGCCAGCTGGAAAAAGGGGGAGGGAATCCGTCTCCAATGACGAACAACGAGGTCAATCAATGGGCTTCAAGCCACAACAAGAGAGAAGAACATATTGTGAAGATAGTATCATGGCTTCGTCTAGATGACAGCCACACGAGAGATGTGTTAGCTAATGACAATGAAGTGATTGAGGTTTTGGGAGTCGTCATCTTTTAGCATGGAGGAAACATCGACCTAGGTACACGTAGCATACAATCACCAGATCTGTACAAAGATAAAAAGAAATATATCTATACGTCGAACACTCGCAGCACAATCACTGAATATACAGCTCATTCGACAACACAGGCAATGGCAACCACCATCCATTCCTATAGACTACTAGCTATCACACCCTTGGGGACTCAATACCTACCTAGGTAGGCTCCAGGAAACCTCATCGAGCGTACTCCACGTTGTCATATCGACTACTAATGATATGGTTTAATAGTGCGGATGAACCCCACCCCGGAGGCTTGCAATAGCAGGTATACCTACCGGTACATTACCTAGTCTAGTGCACAAATACTGGAAAGTATCAGTCTTTGAATACCGGGAGGTATCTAGTACCCGGCGACTGAGCTGGGCCGGTGTAAGTCGATTACCCCGCCATGCATCCCGAGGTGGGATGGATTCCCGTGACACGGCCAGTCGTAAGTAGAGTAGGAGGCAGACTCTACCTACTGTAGATTCTTTATTCGTATCCGAGGACCTGGTTGGACTGCTCAACGTGGTACCGATATCCCGATATCCGGAGAGAAGGTAGTAACAGGGAAGAGTAAGCGCGTCAAAACCATCTCCCTTCAGCTAATACTTCGGCATATTTGACAGCGCTTATTCACTCCACGCAAGCAACCATCGAGGCGGGGTATCGCGTCGATCAAGAGAGATTGGTACAACGTCGATATCACAGATGCTGTCAGGCACAATTCGAAGATTCGTATGCAGTGTAGATTTCATTTAGAAATCTTGACTATCACCGTCCGTGAAGCCGACCATACAGCCAGTAACATTAGGTTAAGATGAGCTTGTGCTACAGGCCGCAAGCCGCTCTTCTCTTGTTTCCCCCCTCACACTTGTTCTAGTTCATGCAGACAAATACCTATTCGAGATAAATTCAAAGGTCGCATCTCAACATGCACCACCCAGGAGAGAAGGTTGGTTCCGATGGCGTGCTCCAAACCCCGCCGGAGCTAGGTAAGGCAGCGAATGAGCTCCGCGAGTCGTCCCATCTTCCCCCATCTTCCCCCAACATCCCACGATGACGCCAGAAAATGGCTCCCTGTCGAAATATGCTACTTACTATGTAGTATACCTACTGAGTACTGCATGCTCGATAGGTATGGAGTAGATCGCACAGCATGCACTAGAGCAGCCAAAGACAACAGAACGTGCATGCATACCCATGACTCGCTCGAGTTGTGCCCCAAGGGGGGTGAATAGAAAAATATGATTGGGCTCAAGGTGAGGTAGATTAGGCCGTAGCTGACCGGCCGAACAACGGCATTCGAACAGAGGTAGACGACAATTGTCCCTGTATTTCAATCTCGCCATCCCCATCTGCTCCCGTCCCTGTCACTCTACTATATTTAAAACGTCTACTTCCTCTTGCCACGTGCTGCTGTCAAGACAAATTCGCACAGACTTACCTGAGCACATCCTGGTTCACATAGACAAAAAGCTCTCGTTGCGATCTGTTTGCACCTACACAATGGCAGAGGAGCTGAGCAAGAACTTCGAGACACTTCAGCTTCACGCGGGGTACGACTTACAACCTCCCCATCCCCCTTTCCTTTGACATGACCGGGTATAACGTCTGTATGCTGTATATCCAGAGCTGACAAGGCCAAAGCCAGGAGGTAGACCCCACGACCAATGCCAGAGCTGTTCCGATCTACGCATCAACTGTTAGTATTCCTAGTAACCTTACCCGGCATCTACCCGGCGGTGAACTAACGAAACCCAGAGCTTTGCCTTCAATGACTCGGCACACGGCGCGAGGCTGTTCGGCCTGAAGGAGTTCGGCAACATTTATAGCCGTATTATGAACGTGAGTGCAATTCGGCCAAGTAACATATACAAGAAGGGAGTGGTTAACGCGCATCCCTTATAGCCTACCGTCGATGTCTTTGAGAAGCGCATCGCAGCTCTCGAGGGTGGCGTGGCAGCCCTTGCCACAGCATCCGGCCAGGCGGCGCAGTTCATTACCATCGCAGCGCTAGCAGCTGCAGGCGACAACATCGTCTCGACATCGAACCTGTACGGCGGCACCTACAACCAGCTGAAGGTTTTCCTCCCGCGTCTCGGAATTAAGACCAAGTTTATCGAGGGTGACAAACCTGAGGACTTCGCTGCTGCCATTGACGACCGCACCAAGGCCGTCTATATCGAGAGTATTGGTAACCCGCGATACAACGTGCCTGACTTCGAGGCTATTGCCAAGGCCGCGCACGAAAAGGGCGTTCCCCTCGTGGTAAGTTGACATCATATAAGGTCCATCTCAAATGAGTGCATATGCATGGAACACCCACCGTGCTCCTGGGGTAAAATGACAGATGTAGCTGACAAGCAATTCTCGCGATGCAGGTTGACAACACATTCGGTGCCGGCGGCTTCTTCGTGCGCCCCATCGAGCACGGCGCTGACATAGTAGTGCACTCAGCGACCAAGTGGATCGGCGGCCACGGCACGACCATCGGCGGTGTCATCGTCGACATCGGCAAGTTCGACTGGGGCGCGAATGCGGCGCGCTTCCCGCACATGGTCGAGCCATCGGACGGCTACCACGGCCTGAAGTTCTGGGAGACCTTCGGCCCCATCACCTTCATCATCCGGGCTCGCGTCGAGATCTTGCGAGACCTCGGTGCCTGCCTCAACCCCTTCGCGGCGCAACAGCTGCTTCTCGGCATCGAGACGCTGAGCCTGCGCGGCGAGCGGCACGCGCAGAACGCGCTGACACTCGCCCAGTACCTCGAGTCGTCTCCTTACGTTAGCTGGGTATCATACCCGGGGCTCGAGAGCCATAGCAGCCACGCGCTAGCTAAGAAGTACCTGAAGCGCGGTTTTGGTGGCGTGCTGAGCTTCGGGGTCAAAGGAGGTGGCGCTGCGGGCAGCCAGATCGTCGACGGCTTCAAGCTCATCTCGAACCTCGCCAACGTCGGCGACTCCAAGACGCTGGCCATCCACCCCTGGACGACGACGCACGAGCAACTGAGCGAGGAGGAGCGCGCTTCTTCGGGTGTTACCGAGGACCTCATCCGTATCTCGGTGGGCACGGAACACATCGACGACATTATTGCCGACTTTGAGCAATCCTTCAAGAAGGCCGCTGCCGCCGCGCCCGATGCGACTGAGAACAAGGATGCTGCGGAAGCGAAGAAGGACGAGGCACCGACTGTCGTTTGATAACTGGAAAATAATCGGTCTATGATATGAAGCGAAATTACCTTGTCTTTTATGGGAAATGCTATGGCGAGAGAGACAGCTGTTGAGAAATATACCCTTTGAATGAGTAAAGCAAAGTAGACTTAGAATATGCCACAATTGTGTCTGGTGATGTCTGAATCAACGTTCTAGATGTCCAAGATGCTTTGCTGATTCTCCTGGAGTGAGAAAGACCCATATCCGCCCCTGAGGTTGGTGTAAGTGGCAGAGGTAATTAGATAGCTCTCTCGGAATACCAACACAAGATGGGGAAAAGAGGACAGGAAAAAGATCATTCACAAAAAACGAAGAATTCATTAGGAAATATGAGATCGAGCATAGTATAATTTATATAATTAGAATAAATCATATCGGAGTAAAATAGTTATAGAATATTTGGTGGGAGAGGCGGGAAAGCATTGACGAACGCTATTGGTCAGAGCACCCCTGCACCTAGCTTGACAGCACTTTGCATCATCATCATCGATCACCACCATGGCCACTAGAGCTCGGCCCTCAGTCTAGCCTGCGACTCACGCAAACACACGATCCTCTCGCCTTTTGTATCCATCAACATTTCGGCCGTCGCGGATATCCTTGAAGCACTAGATCGAAGCACCAGCTACTTGCTACCCAAAATGCTCCCATCAATACCAATGACGGCCCTGGCCCTCCAGGCCCTATCCCTCCTCGCCTCGGCCGCGACAGTAACGCTAAGCATCCCGCCCTCACCCCAGATCCCGAACCCGGCCGCGCTCCCGCCCTCGACGCACGCGACCCTGACGACCCTAGGCGCCTCGTACCTCGCGCCGCTGACCGTGGACAACACCTTCGTCTTCCGCAACGTGACGCCCGGTTCATACCTGGCGGACATCCACAGCCCGACGCACGGGTTCGCGCCGCTCCGGGTCGACGTGCTCTCGGCCACGGCCGGCGACGACGCCGCCAAGAACAGGAACCCGGGTGTCGTGGAGCAGAGAGCGACAAGAATGACCTGGGCCTGCGCGTCTGGGAGACGTTCCGCGGGAACGACTGGGAGAACAAGGGCGAGGAGATGAGGCCTGTTGCCGTGGGCGGGGCGTTCCCCGTCAAGGTCTTGGGGTCCAAGGTCTACTATACGGAGCGTGGCTCTTGTAGGTTTCTCTTCTTGTTTTTTCCTATTTTATTTCCCTCTTCGGTTCTGTGTCTATGGCACATGTGCACAACAACGGCGCAGAAGGATGATATGAGTGTGAAGTTGGCTAACTTGATACTCACGCCTATACAGTCTCCATCCTGAGCATTCTTAAGAACCCCATGATCCTCATGGGTCTAGTCAGCTTGGCCCTCTTTATCGGCATGCCTAAGCTAGTTGAGAACAGTACGTCTTTCCCCCTCCCTACACGTATCGTTTGGCTCGTTTCCATCTCTTCTAACATGCCTCTCCTTTCTCCCCTCAATAGTGGACCCAGAGATGCGCGCTGAGTTTGAGGAACAGTCTAAAAAGAACCCAATGAACAGCTTGATGGCAGGTCCTCAGCCGGGCTCCAGCCCAATGGGCAACTTCGACATGGCTGGATTCCTGGCCGGCCAGAGCAGTGGTAGCGGCAAAGGCAAGGAGGGGCCGGAGCAGAGTTCCGGGAACGGGGGCAAGAAGGGTGGTAAGAAGTGAGCTTATGCAGCCTTGAGTGTAAAGAAAAAACAGCGAGGATTAATGTGTGGAGAGTGTCGGACATACATGAACAATAAAGAGCCCCAACCTTTTTTCAGAAGTGTTCACGAGAATCTTTCGAGTTGTTACTTCTATCATGTGTGAAGGTATGCTTCCAGTATTCGAATTCTGGATTGCTAGCTTGGAATCATGACATCCATGTCGAAAGGTTCAGTCGAGCGGATGTATAAAATCGACTGGTCCTGAGTTATTCACTCCCAACTACATCTTCCCTTGATACACATGAAGATAGATAAAACTTGCACCGCACACTTCGCTAACTTGACTCGCCGTCTTCCCAATTATACTAAGTCGAGAGGAATTTGATTATTTATTCTTCGTCTATTGCTATATATATACCTCGAAGCGGTGGCCATATTCAGTCGCGATGCTAGTCACTCCTGGTATTCAATTGGGTGTGTATAATTCTATAGTGCCACCCGCTCTTGGACAGCAAGCTGGGGGAGTAAACAAAGAAGGGTTGATCGCCCATATGCTAACGTTTCAGGCCTTTCCAAGTCTTGTCCTGCGAGACGATGAACGGAAATGGGATTCCGTCAGTCTCGCATTTCAGAATACGAGTAAGAAAATATTGAGAAGGTCTCCATCTCGTCAGCTCGCCAAAAAGCCCTGGTGACGTATGGGTCCTGCGTATGCTGTGCAGTAACTTGTTTTAGTTTCTTATTGTGGGACATCCACGATCATGTTGGATCGAAGTTGCACGATACCCGCTGCATCAAGGAGCTTCAGACTAACGACGCAATGCTCCACCGAGCCATATTCGCTCCTAATTCTCCTGAGAAACAGGAGCATGTTATCTCTCCTGCAAGAAGTATGAGTCACGAGGGTACAGATCAAAGAAGAGGTCGCGAGCCTAGTCACACCTACCGCGTCAGTATCATTTCTCTTGCGGATTCGGGATCTTCTCGAAACGTCTCTTTCGAGAGAAGGTTGGCGATGAGCTGTTCGTGGAGGGATGCCAACCCAATGTCCGAAAGATTGTACTCATCGGCGACAACATCGTCTTCGACGCCGCAGAGTGATAGTATTAAGGCGCATATTATAGCTGTACGGTCTTTGCCCGCTTGGCAGTGTATGAGGATGGGCTGAGGGTCAGTGCTCGCGGCAAGGTGCTCTAGAATGCTTGTGTAAGGGCGGGTCTCGTTCTCCGGGTGAGCGCCGGCCTTGAGAATGGCTGTGTAGCCTTCAGCAAATTCCTGAACTAGTGTAAGATGTTGAAAGAAGCCTTGGCTGGGAGCACCCAGTCACACGTTTTTGACAATGATACTGCCATTCGATCTGGAAACTCACCTCGGGGCTAGCCCTGTAGGTTTTGAAGCGCAGCGCGACGGCCTCGGGGGAATAGTCTCCATCTCGAAAGACGGGAGCTAGTATTCTTTTTACGCCAATAAATTCATCGAGGGGTACGTCTCGGTGACTCCTTGAGACTTCCCGTTCCGAGCGCAGGTCGTATGCAACCGTAATCCCGAGCTGCTGTATCTTTTCGCGCCCCGCATTGGTAATCTGGGAGGGCTCTGCCGAGCGGTAGACCACGCCACGGCGAACTTCCTTGCCGGGCTGCGAAGCTATGGGATAACCTCCAATATCGCGGAAGTTCAACACTCCAGGGATGGATAGAAATGGTGCATTGAGATCGTTGCTGCCCATCTTATCTTTGTCTTCCTCGCTACAGCGGAGACGGGGAATGAGCTCGGACTGGCTGCGCGGCTCCGATCCGATCCGGTGTGAAATTGCACTTGCTAGAGCTCGTTCTGAGATCAAACGTCCGTAGTCATCCCCGTTGACGGCCCGAATTGATTGTGAGATGTATCACAAATTACATAATCAACCGACTTCATCCCCTTTCACATGTGATTGCCCAGCTTCTTTTGAGCCGATTGGTAGCGTTTTACTAGGCTTGAGTTGGGCTGTTCACTTGGCGGCATGCTACCCAAGGGATAGAAGACCATTCATTTTACATACCTACCGTAAACCACTAGCTTTAACCTTCGATTTAACACGTCAAACACCTAACTGTTTTGAAACCAACTTGAGATTGTTTTTTAACTACTGAATGTTTAACTAAGACATGATTCCATAGTGAGGTAGTAATAAACCGAAATCGGTCTTCAGGCTCACCACTCGGTAATGTGCTTAAAACAATTAATAGAGCTACCTAAAATGTAATGTACTATATTGTAAAGCACAAAGTTAGAGTTAGGAGTATTATATACATTTCTTAATTGACTTTAGACAAAACCCCTTGATTAATCAAGTGATTTATCCAGGTTACACCTGGGTTTAAGTTGATAGTTAAGCGATAACGGCTAAATACCTAGTGTTATGTCAACGGTCTGGTTGCCATTCTGCTCACTGGCTGGACTGATGTTCTTAAAAGGATTATAGAATAATATAAATAAAGTGGTAAAGTAGTAATTTAATATTTAAACCGGTCTAGATAGCTATAGTGGTTAGAGGACACTCACTACTGCTTGCTCTTCCTCTTTTTATGATTAGTTGTTATAGTGAAAAGATTTAGGCTATTAATAGGTTAAATCTAATTACTTTTAAAATATAATGAAATATAACTTAATAAAATATTAAATTACATTAAATTAATAAATTATTTTTAAAAACATTATAAATGTAAAAATATTGGCGCTTTAAATACTTTAAAAATTACGACCCACTTTAAAAGCATTAGCCCCATATTACTGCTAATCACAGAGGTGTGTACTATAGGACTTTACAACAACATCGCGAATCGCATCATGCGGCGGCGAATATGGCATCTCGTGGCCACCTGTCGGCTGCACCTCACTCAACCGATGTCATTGATCTAACGCAAGACGATAATGACACTGATGCCACCGTCACTAACTCGGAAAATCGCTTGCACCATTCTGTCCCCATCCGACGCCTCCCCACCTTCGGTCCAAGAGCCCAGCAGGAGGATGCCTGCCCGCCCCCAAAAGCGCCAGCGGACTGGCGATCCGTCCCAACGGCTTGAACTGGCGGCAGCCCTAGCGAGGTGTCTAGACGAGCAGGTGTTTCCTCATATCGAACGGGCCACGGAACAGCTATCGCCTGAGATCTACGACATCGGTACCATCGCGGGCAAGGTCACCCGGGCCATCGTGACCCCGGAATTTCAGAGATCTTTCAGGGAAGGTGGCGGCCGATTGGAGAGTTCGGTAGAGTCGACTATTGCTGCCGGTATTCACAGACTTGTTATTGAGCTTGCCCGGGTACGTCTAAGCAAATGTGGTGGATGCATCGAGAAGGTATTAATGGTTGAGACTTAGGAACACCGTCGTCCGGCTCCGAAACCATCCGTCAAGCTTTCGGCTTCCGCTGCCGCTGCTACTTCCGATCGTCTCGGTTTTGTGCCACCACCTAGAATCCTGCCTTCTATAGAGAAGGGGGGTGGCGATAATGACAATATTAATACCAGTGATGAGGATGATGAGGATGCTCACAGCGATGGGACCGACAACAACGACGTTGACGATGCCGCCGAGAATGGTGACGACTATGGCTATAGTAGTGATTCTGCTGACCCCAGCCATGACGATATGGATGAGGAAGAGCTATCAGATGTCTATGATGGTGCCTCTGATGACCTCGCAAGGGCTGAGAAAAGTGCCTCTATAGCGCAACCCCAGTTTGCTGCACTCACCCCTCCCAAACGTCGACCTCTAGGGAAATCTGCATTATCTCCACAGCAACTACACACCAGAGCCAAAGCGAGTCATTGGCAATCCGGGAAAACGTACAACCCGGTATCAGAGACACCTCACCCGCGTTCATTCGGCATGTCATCACGACCATACTTATCAGCATGGGAACGACAACAAACTATATCCGGTATCAAAAAGGCCACTGTTTCCTCTGTCAGGTCATTACCTTCCTATCCTTTTCACGTCGACTTCAGTGACGTTGAAGTTTATTATCTTCAACAACTGGCTCGCAAAGTTTATGGGAAACCAGAATATGCGAACACTAGGAGATCGCCTCTTCGTGATCTGCGGAATATCCTCAAAAAGATACCTAGTATCATCACCGATCTATCTAGAATCCACATCAACGGATACGTCGGTTATGATTCTCCCCCATACCCACTCAAGACGCGCTCCTCTCACGATATCACAAACTTCCTAACTGACCTATATTCAAAGAGGCACAACACAGTGCCAACGTCTTTGTTTGTTGAGAAAGGCAACCCAATAGCCCAGGGTCAGGCGAACCGAGCCAACAAAATCCCAGCCATGATGTTACTAAGGGAAATTACTGGCAATCGGTTAGGCGCCGCTCGGACATATTCAAACTTCATCACCGCCGTCAAGAGTAACCGAGAAGACTACCTTGAGCCACAGGTTGAGTGGACGAATTGTGCCGGCGATATCATGACTATTAGCTGGTTGTCTAATACTGACTTCATCTGCGGTGCAACAACTCATTCCGACTCTCACAACCAGCAGTACAACAAGCCCGGGAATCTTCTACTGGGATCTGCTGTGGATAATACCCTGCGAGCTTATCCAGATCACAGGATTCTTCGACCAGTCGTGTCTAACGGTGAAAATGCGCTGGACTCAATGATTGCAAGCCAGGACCCGTGGCTTTTTACATCGGTGGTCTCGTCCGACTACAACCCGTCCTACCAACTAGCATTTACATCTAGTTTTGATAAAACTGTAAAGGCCTGGAAACTTGACGGTGGCTCGATGAAAGCTGTGGGAACCTGGTGTCACGAAGGTCGCGTTAACTTTGTTGTCGCGTCAAAAAGCGATATGGGCACTGTAGCAACGGCTGCTGATGTACCGACGGAAGCGGTCAGAGTATATCACATTGATGAGTCCGATGTTTCGGGTAGTCGATATGATTCCTACTCTTGTACAAGGGTACATGACGAAGATTACGTGCCCTCTGACAAATGGGCCTACTATCCAGCGGCCATCCGATGGGGATTAGCCTCGGATGTCAGTCATCTTCTACTTATCGGTTACTCCCCTAGAAGCCCGACTGGAGAAGACCACGAGATACCAGAAGATAAACGCAATTCTGGAGAGCTTTGCATGTGGGACACGAGGTCGAAGAGTCAAGTCAAAGTAAACAGCGCCAAGACTCAAAACGTATTTGAAGTGGTTTGGCACCCTTCACGTGCTAGTTTCGCGGCTGCTACTTCGGCATCTCAAGTGCTCGAGAAGACAGATCAGAATATTCGTACGCAAATTCGAATTTTTGAGTGCAATACCGAGGGCCAGTACGGTGCCATCAAAACACTGGACTGCCCCGCTATCGACATAAACGAGTTGTCCATAATGTATGACTCACGCGCCTTTTCCGTTTAAGCATATCTAGCTAACAGGAGCACAGGCCAAACAGCCTTCTTTATTCGTACGTAGCGGCTAGTTGCACAGACGGTAAGGTCTACGTGTGGGATACCGCTGGAAACGACATGCCTATGTGTATCTTGGAACACGGGGGTAAGTCTGAATACATCAAGCAGTGCTGAATGATAGCTAACTAGACTGAAGGTCCCATTGAAGAACTCCTAGGAGAAAGAGATCAGGAAGACGTTGGTGTGAAATTCGTGGCATGGGCAACTACTCCCGACCGTCTATATACGGGTTCATCCGATGGTGTGGTCAAGGTCTGGAATATTCGGCACGGCCAAGGGGTCTTAGTGAGAGACCTCATGGAAGCTGCGGGCCCTATAACCTATGGGGCATTTTCCCCTGACTACACTAGGCTAGTCATTGGAGATGGGAGCGGGCGAGTTTATCTACTTGCATTAGAGGATACTGAGGATGAAGATCCACCGCCGAATCCCGCAGGTCTTTCCGCAGGGTTCGTGAGCGTGAAGACAAGTAGCGGTAGCCAACGAGCCATTCGACGCCCCCGGCCATTCATACCCCATCCCGAAGTACCACCTCCGCATAAACTTATGGAAGGCCAAGAAAGCGCTAGGGGATATTTGCAAGCTGCTCAGGTAGTGCTTCATCCAAATCCCACGGTTGGTGCCATCCAAGGCGTCAACTACGCAGAAACCGGCTTGTTCAGAGTAGAAGCACACGTGAACGGCGATCCAAATGAGCCTTTATTAGCTAATTTTCAAGGCAAACAACAAGAGCTACAATCAAGCCGCCAGAACTTGGTCCTTCCACGGCAGCTAGAGCAAAACGATCACAGCCTTGTTAACGGTTGGCACAAGAATGAGGACGCCGAACTTTTAATCCACGACTCTTCTAGTGGCCATGGCAACGATAGCAAAATATTGCCTAAATACCGGGATTTTCTCGATGATGCTACTTACTTGGAGCTAGTAAAGGAAAAAGCCGAGCTTGACGATCGCCTTATTGAGCTCCAATACGAGACTAGTATTGCAGACAGTGACGAAGATAGGGATGTTGAAATCGGGGATAATGGCATTGAGAGACAATGATTGCGACTTATTAGGCATATAAAGTTTCAACTTGTTATTCATTCGGCTTAGTTTATAAAGTCGTAACTATTAGAAAGACTGAGTCCTCTTACCTTAATATAAAAAAAATAGTTTAAAAGCATAATGTTTTAATATTATCACAGTACTTTTTAAAACTTTTAAATAATATTACTAAAATATTTTAAAACACTTTTAAAATTTTTATAAAATTTTTATAAAATTTTTATTTTAACTCGTATTTTAACTGCGGTTATCTATTAAATAGTCTGATCTGCCTGCTTACCCAGATCTACAGGGTAGCTCGTGCCGACACCGCGAGGACAGTTTCACAGCACTCAAACGTTAGACAAGCGAGCCCAACCTTATTTACCGGGCACCAACACTTGACCACCGCAGGTAGCCCTATCGCACCGTCCAAATATAAGCTAGAAAAGAGCAGGATGAAAAGGGCTCGTGATGGATATCACGCACCCGGTCGCAAGTCCGTTCCACCATTTAATGATGAGACCCGTCTGCCGCTAAAACATGACGACGGAGACTATGTACGTCAAGATGAATCGATTTTGGTCGATATAGAACCTCCCTAACGCCAATTCATGCACCCATGCAAGGAACTAGTGCTGCCGAACACAATACAATGCAGTAACCATGAAGCATAACCATGCACCAGCAATCGAACCCAACCGTACCCAAACCAACATTTATACAGCTACGCCTGGGACCACTAGCCGGTTGCGTTATACTGATCAGGGGCAGGGAAAGAGAAGCCGGGTGGGAAAACTGGCATCCCGTTGGGTCCGGTTCCTATGCCGAATGGGAACTGAGACAATTCAGACTGACCTGGAGATTGGTCATTGAAGTTACCGTTATCATGGCGGTTGTCTTTCTTGCCACGCCAACGGCCCATGTCATCCTCATCACCACCTCGACTGGACTTTGGACCATGCCTGCCGCCTTTATCTGTTTGCATACGTCGGCTGATAGCCTTGGATGACACACCAGCACCGATCTCAATATCGGGCTCTTCGACAACGAGACCCGTCTCAATCGGTCGGCCGCCGCTACCACCGTACTCCGCAGTCAACATCCATTTCCTGTCGGCTTCGGTCAATTTCGAAATGGGAATGACGCTGATGCCCGTTTGGTAATCACTGCAATCACGTGGACCGAAGCCTACTCCCCAGCGAGTCTACGAATACGTTAGCCAAAGCGCCCCGCAAGAAATGTCCGCGGGCCTTTACTTACTCTGAAGCTGCCAGTCTCCATGGCATCTTTGGCGCGAACAGCATCCCTTCGAGTGACCATCTTGACGAAAGCATGCCGTTTATCTTTATTGACAATACAAGTTTGCACCTGGCCGTGGCGGCCAAAGACCGACCGGAGCTCGGCCTCAGAACAACTGTATCGGGCGAGTTAGTTACTTAGCTAGGAAAGTTCAACAAGGGCTTGCTTACGTTACACCTCCAACAAAAAGAGTTCTGCTCAGTACTGTCCTGTTGTTAGCAAGAATATCAAGCAGCACACTTTTTCGAGACCACTTACCCTTAATATGGCCCTGGGGTAAATCTCTGTCGAACTCAACCCATTTCGGACCACCAGGACGAGGGTAATCCTGGGCAGGACTTGGACTACGGCCACGACGACCCGGTGGACTACGTTGACGGTAATCCGTCCCTCTACCACGTCGGTCACGGTCATCCATGCGTCCACCGCCAGGTGAATCAGAACCGAATCCCCCATACTCACGGCGTTGATCCCAGTGACGCGGAGGTGAGCGCGATCTCGACCTATCGTGATATCTAAGGGGGGATCTCACTTGGTTGAAGCTACGGTCACGTGACTCGTCGGGTCGAAAGCCATCCTGACCCCAGTGGTTACCGTAAGGTTGTTGACCTGGCTGGAGTTGCGGCTGTGGAGGCATAGAGGGTGTCGCAGACGGTGCAACAGCAGCACCGGCACTACCTTGTATGCCTGCTATAATCATGGGGATTTTATCCATAGGGACGCCTTGATCTGATAGTACCTTGATCAGCATTAATTGCTGCTGGAGATTAGGGTCTACGCCACCAGCCGCGGCCATCGGCGGTGCGCCAGGAGCCACGCCAGGAAATCCAGGAAGTTGATTACTTGCAGTCACCGGAGGCACAAAGGGCTGAGCCTGTACAGGAGCCTGAGGTTGTGTCTGCGGGGGATATTGGTACGGCAAATTAGATGCATTTATGGGGTGCGCCACGGCCGGGAAGGGGACTGGAGCAGGGGTTGAGGATTGACTCGACATTGTCTGTAGCGCAGACTGCTGTGTCAGTGGTAAACTGAAAGGAGTAGCGGCCGCAGGCACAGAGACGCTCGGCGGTGGAGCAGTAATATTCTGTCGAGCGATGTTTGCGAGAGCCTCCATAATATCATTTGGGGCTTGAGTTGCGGATGGTTTGGTCTCGGGTAAACCTGGGAGGCCAGTGCCCGGTGGGGGGCTACCCACGGGCGTCGTGGACTCGTCTAGAGTGAACGGATATTAGAGACACAGGCTCACAAGAATGCACGAGGCATCGAAGATTTGGTTATCCATTCAACAGGAACTGGGAGACCTACTCTGAGAGACTGGTGGAGCACTGAGCTTCTGCTTGAATGATTCAATCATGGTCATGGGGAACGTTTGACCCTTTTCCCAGATATCAACGAGCTTTTTGATTTTCTCCTACACGTCAATGTTAGGTAAATGCATGTTCAAATTGATCGAAATACGTAGTCCAGATCTCTAGGAAGACGAAGCTGATGGCTGTTGGCCCGATAGCTCCTGAGGCCCGCTAGGTTGGCTGGCTATCGGCGAGACATCAAGATTACAGAGTACGGGATGTGAATGTGCGATTTCAAATAAGAGCGTACCTTTTGTTCTCCGGGGGCATTCTGAATTATGTCATTCATCAAGGCTGGAAGTAGCTCCGTTACTCTATGGACTCCAGCGGCGTAAGTTCCATCTTGTGCAGAGCTATTGATGGGCTGGCCATGTTGTTTCGCCTGATCGACCCATTTGCGAGTTACGGAATCTACGACATAGAGTACTCCCAATTTGTGCGTGGCCGGGGCCTTCTTGAAATGAGTGTAGATTTTCTGGATCAGTACAGACTCGGACTACAGCAGAAAATGGTGCGGTTAGTATAAACTGAAGCGGTATCGCGTGTGTGCGCGGAATGCGATGTCCTATATCTTACCTGAACGTTGTTCACGCATAGAGCGGTTAGTGTGGCGATACGAGACCCAGACACCCCGGGAGGCTTCAAATTCTGCATGGCATTCAAGCCCGACTCTAAGTCCGCTACTGCCGACGACATAGTGGCTCTTGAGCTATCTCTTGACTACTGGCGACGAGAGACACAATACGCAGCTAGACAAGGATAGTAGTATCCGCTAGGTTTGCAGACGGCAGCACCGGCTCAGTTCTGCGATGGTTATCACCTAGATGAGCAGAGGTCTTCTAGCACGCTCCTGACTACTAGTTATGAGAAAATGTACGAGGACCCTTGGTAGAGAGTTGTTACAGCCTGTAGGATCAAGTCTACCGTGTCAAGGTTCCGTCGCAGGTTGGGCTGCGCAGAATCCAGAATCTCTCGTTAAGTAGTCTCACGAGCGACGACAGCTGGAATACGAACAGGCGGTGCGCGCCAGGCTAGGAGGTCTAAAGACAGTGAAGCCACAAAGAATCAATGATCGAGGAGGTTGGTGACGTAAAAACGACTACTAAGCCCGCTGGTCGAGCCGAAGCAAAGACTTGCCACGGGAAGATATATGAGTTGGATGTGGAGAGAGAGAGCGAGAGGATGGGTATCCCGAAGTGATTGTATCCGAGTAAATTTGAGGCAAGAGGTGATAAGAAAGTCACCAAGTTGTAGCAGTGCGATGCGCAACTCAAGCCTTTGTTCTGTGTGAGCGTCTTTAGGTACTTGGGTAATAGCGATGGTGGCGGCGAGGGCGGAAGACCGCGGTCGTGACTTCGCCCTTGTTGTCTCGTCCAGGCGACGCTGCTTAATGTTAGGCGATGGTGATGGTGATGATGATGGTGAACAGGGAAGGGATGATGGTGCGGTCGGTCGCAGGACGAGATGAGGAAAAGCGAAAGGTGGTTGAAGAAAAAGGGAAGATGAGGGGAGAGAGCTCAGGTATTTCTGGCAAGGTAGGTACAGTGTCGCACGCGCGCTGCAGAGAATTCTACTTAAATATGGGGCGGGAACAAACGGCAGTTCGTAGGTACCTACGTAACCGAGCACGGGGGGGCATTCAATTCAACCGCTGGGCCGCTGGGACGAGCCTATGCGCACCGCATGGCCAATCAGGATCCGAATTTTCCAAGCTCTAACCTTACAGTACCTAGCCACACTTTGTCAAGTACATGTGCCTGCCCGTTTGTGTAAGTACCTACCTAGGTAGGTACTTAGCTGCCATTGATTCAGTACATGAGACACCTACTTGTACCTACTTGTACTTGCTGGAGACTGCAAGATACCCTAGGTAGGTACCCAAAGGCTTCAAGTTTGAGCATATGGTACATATAAAATCTAAATCATCTCTACCACCAAGTTCGCACATATATAGATGCCTTCACCTACCAGGTAACGTGTTTGCAGCACTAGTAAACGAAAACATGATCAAGGCAACCAGTCTATGGGAAAAGGCTATCTTTGTTGATATATCCCAAGGACCTGGTATATGCTGCTCGGCTGTCACAACCATTTTAAGAACATCCGGCTGAAATAACATACATGTCATCTAAAGTGTCAGGCATACTACAAATACTTGGTCTCTCCGGTATTTTGCATGAATGGTTACCTTGGAGATATACTAGACACTACGATGAGGTAACATGTTCCCTTACGAACCCCATTGTATGATAATGATACCTCACTCTATTTCATTCAATCATACCTAGATTCACTTAACATTTTCTTTCTGTGTTCAAAACTCACCAGTGGTCTCTCTTAGCTGCAAAAATTGATAGAAGACCGAGGCTTGCTTGCCAGCTGATCGGCCGGCCTTAAACAATCTACCGAATTGAATTGACGTAGGTAGTTCAACCAGTGATGCAATCCGGCCGGTTAGTGGCTTGCAGCCCCCCCCCCTTCTCTCTCCTCTTGTATGCCAGCGTAGGTAGGTAGGGCACTCCCCTAACAACAGGCCAACTCAGCTAAGTAAGGTGGCATCCTCAAGTCCGAGCCGGGCCTCCATCTCTGAACCAGGGCCTCCAATTGGCCGGCAGCTTCCCCATCAAGCCCGACTCCTACCGCATCTCCTAAATCATCCTGAGCTATTTCTACAATGGCTTTTTTTTTCTTCCTCTTCCATACTCCCCATTCCTCTTTGAGCGTCTATTCGCCAATCCCCTACTGTAGCCTGTCTGGTCTGGTCAACCTGTAGCCTTGCATTCGTCTTCTTTTCGAGTCACATCATGGCTTCCACACTGCGCCTGAGCTCTTCCTCTCTGCGGTCCTCTCTCAGAGCCCCCGGCTTTACCTCGCGAACCGCTGTTTTCACGCTGCGCGATGCTACTCGGCTAAAACTCAGGTATGTACCGCCGCTTCCAGAAACCACCAGCTTCCCTCAGCATCCAGTTGCCTCGACACTCTCTACATTCTTTGTTGCTGACGTCTTGTTACCTGCTTAGACCCTAAAGGAGCGCTTCGCCGAGCTGCTCCCGGAGAAGATTGATGAGATCAAGACGTTACGCAAGTAAGCTGTCCCCTCCTCATAGATAAACGACATCATGCTTATTGACCGTGCAGGGAGCATGGTTCCAAGGTCGTCGACAAGGTCACTCTCGACCAAGTCTACGGTGGCGCCCGTGGCATCAAGTCCCTCGTGTGGGAAGGCTCTGTCCTCGACGCCGAGGAGGGTATCCGCTTCCGCGGCAAGACCATCCCCGAGTGCCAGGAGGTTCTCCCCAAGGCCCCCGGCGGCAAGGAGCCTCTTCCTGAAGGTATGTGTAACGGGGATGCTCTCAAACGTATCGAAGACTAATTTTTTTTCAAGGTCTTTTCTGGCTGCTCCTGACCGGTGAGGTTCCCACCGAACAGCAGGTCCGTGACCTATCAGCTGAGTGGGCTGCCCGTTCCGATGTCCCCAAGTTCGTCGAGGAGCTCATCGACCGCTGCCCTACCGACCTACACCCCATGGCTCAGTTCTCCCTAGCCGTTACCGCTCTTGAGCAGACTTCATCCTTCGCCAAGGCCTACGCCAAGGGTATCAACAAGAAGGAGTACTGGGGATACACTTTCGAGGACTCTATGGACCTGATTGCCAAGCTCCCCACCATTGCTGCCCGTATCTACCAGAATGTTTTCAAGGGCGGCAAGGTTGCGCCCGTCCAGAAGGACAAGGACTACAGTTTCAACTTCGCCAACCAGCTCGGCTTCGGTGAGAACAAGGATTTCATCGAGCTCATGCGTCTATACCTCACGATTCACACCGACCACGAGGGTGGCAACGTCAGTGCCCACACCACTCACCTTGTCGGCAGTGCCCTGAGCTCCCCCTTCCTCTCGCTCGCCGCTGGTTTGAACGGTCTTGCCGGCCCTTTGCACGGTCTCGCCAACCAGGAAGTGCTGAACTGGCTCACTGAGATGAAGAAGGCCATTGGTGATGACCTCAGCGACCAGAACATCAAGGACTATCTCTGGTCTACCCTCAACTCTGGTCGTGTCGTTCCCGGTTACGGCCACGCCGTCCTGCGCAAGACTGACCCCCGTTATATGGCCCAGCGTACCTTCGCCCAGGAGAAGATGCCCAACGACCCTATGTTCCAGCTCGTCAGCCAAGTGTACAAGATTGCACCTGGCGTCCTGACTGAGCACGGAAAGACCAAGAACCCCTATCCCAACGTCGATGCCCACTCTGGTGTCCTTCTCCAGTACTACGGTCTGACCGAGGCCAACTACTACACCGTCCTCTTCGGTGTATCTCGTGCCATTGGTGTGCTCCCTCAGCTCATCATTGACCGTGCCGTCGGTGCCCCCATCGAGCGTCCCAAGAGTTTCTCCACTGCCAAGTGGATCGAGATCTGCAAGAAGCTGTAAATTTGTCTAAAAGTAAAAGAAGACTTGGATTGCTACTGTTTTCGTTAGTGTGGGGCACAGGCTACATTATAGACGGTCGAAGGGCGGCACTGTATCAAAAGGGGGCGTTGTATTAGAGACGGTCCCTTGATGATACCAAAAAGCTGCGCTTGTACATTAGTATATCACGATTATGCGTTTAGGATGTGACTCTCATAGTTTTCGCCTAACTACAATTAACTATGCAATTTGTTTAAAATCTTGGTGGCGACGTGTTTGTTTGTTTGTATGATCCATTTTTCATGCTAAAGTCTATTACTCGAGACTTTTAATCCTTGCTGCGCCATTGGCGCAAATTCAATGCGAAAGCAGCATGTGTGCCTCCTTCACTCCGGAGCAAATCATCTAAGTTCATTCCAACAATGGATGGACCGCTTTAGCTTTGACCCAATAAGTCGTCATCAACGTAGTAAGAAACTCTCCAAGCTCCCCAACAACTTTCTCTGGAAACTACATCGTATATAAAAGGACCAACCCTCTGCTACTTTAGCACAAGTTTTGTGTCCGTATTCAGCTATAGCAAACCATCATCTGCCGTGGATACCATGGGGTCTGGGGGACAGAGATGGCGTCTTGGGGAGTATGGGTGGGAAAAGACGACCAGTTTCTCTTGGGCCATTTAACTCTTACACCGTGTTCCTGGACTGGCTTGTTTGCTTCGAGCTATTTTCCCTTCATTTCCATCTCTCTCTTTTTCCTTTTCTTTCTCGTCATTTTCTATCCTCTTTTATTCTCTCGCATATTTATCGCCGTGAAATGCTGTGAAATGTCGCTCTTCCAGCCTATAATGAAATACGTTCTGGCAGGTGACGAATCGGAGCGGTCGCCGCCGTTACTACCTTGCATATGCTTGTTCCTTGGCCGATGTTCGGGCTTGTTCGAGATGAGGCTTGGGGAGAGCTATGTAGATGAACGAAGCTGAGGCTATGTGCATATACATTCTTGCGATGTCTTCGAACTTGTTTACATAATCTCTTGTTATACGCCTTGCTTTTTATTGCAGCCTTGCGGAGCCGGGGTGGGTGGAGTCATGGACACCGTTCTACTGATTTCTCCCACATTTTATCTTACCATGTACTCTTTAGAAAACTAGGTAAAAACCACGAGTCCGTAACATATCGTTAAGATCAGGAAAAAGCAGGACGGTTTCGCATCTCATATTGGGATATGGCATTTACCTCTAAGGAACTGTAAACATAGTACGTAGACGTCCGTGACTCGAGAATCGGATAGTTCCGAAAACGAAAACGGCGCATTGCACTAACATCTACAGTAAAAAAAAAAAAAAAAATTTAAAAACCCCCCGAAAGAATACTATGAGCGGTAAGCGGCATATTACCTACTATAGTAATCTCGCCGTTGTCGCAACAGTTGAACCCTCTGCTGTACTAATCATATCAATCAATTCAGTTGGTCCCGTCGAGGCCCAGGGGTTGTTTCCCAGGGGGCTGGGTCTGGTATAATATTTTTGGGGGAAGTCCGAAATGTTGAGCGCCGATAGCGCGGATGAAATTGGGTCCCCAGCGGATAAGTTGGGACGGACTGCGATGAGATGAGATGAGGTAAGGCGAGGCAAAAGGTGAGCAGCTTACTGTGCCAGGCACACATACATAGGGTTAAGCCGTCGTTGATCGGGATGACATTGGAAACCAATACCCATTAGTACCAATGGTGTACCAAGGTCAATAGATAGGTTTTATCTTTTTTAAAGAAATTCTCCATTTCATATTTTTTGAAAGTTGTTCCTTGCACTCCCCGTGTTCCCTTGTTCCCCAGGGCTGCTCTAGGGTAGACCAGACCAGCGGGATGACTAAAGTAGGGTCCCAAGTCAGCACCCACGTAGAGGCTGTCTGATTGGAAGCGTACAGACTTGTTGAGTCGAGACCATCTCCCATCCCATAATAAATAGTAATAAGTGAATTCCAGGCGAAACTCCCAATGTGGGCAGGGTTAGGTAGGTAAGATGTGATGATAATTACACACTCGCCGATAGATAGTCACCATTTTACGATTACGAGCTATATTTGTCTCTGCATCTTTGCCTGGATAAGGATTCCCGTCATTCGGGCCCTACTCGGATTCGGTTCGGGCTTTGTATCGTCAATATGGGTAGTGGATGGCCCTTTAGCGTAGGACCATGGGCGACAATGGCTTCGGATCACCACCTAGCATAGCATATGATCGCACATGTTCCGAGTCCTTCGTGTTGTAACCGTTGTCTAACCGTGGCTCTTCGGTACACGCCGGTAGCAGGCCCGGCCTGCGAGGGTCTGCGAGTATCGGTGACCCGACACTCCAATCAGGCTGTCCGCTTTAGGGGGTCCACCCAAGATAATTAGACTTCTTTAATTGGCATAGCCCCGACCGACCGCCAATCATACCCACGCAACCCTCCTGTCGCTTCAGCTTGGCACTCCCCCACTACAGAGCCACCAAGAGCCACCAAGAGCCACTACTCCCTGTAGCGCTCAGTAGACCACAGCAGGGACCACAGCAGGGGCCGTCGCTAGCCTAGAGTGCTGTAGAGTGCTATGTGTAGACAGCTTACAGCTTGCGTCCTCGCCGACATTTAATAGTATTCCCGTCAGCCTCACGATACAAAGAGGAAGCTTCCCTTTCCCTCCCCCATCAACCAACGCACCTCCATCCTCCCACCCATCTCCGGATATCCCTCTCCTCCTCGCGACGAAGCACCCGATTGCCTTGGTCAGGCCCCCTTCCCCAGTTACGACGACGAGTGATGTCCGCTGCTACTCCGGCCGGTATGGCGCCTCCCTTGACGGAGAAGAAGCTCGAGAAGAAGCCCATCAAGTTCTCCAACTTGTTGCTTGGCGCCGGTCTCAATCTCTTCGAGGTCACCACCCTCGGGCAACCTCTCGAGGTCGTCAAGACCACCATGGCCGCAAACCGAAGTGACACCTTCGCTGCCGCCCTCGCTCGCGTCTGGGGTCGTGGCGGTCCCCTTGGATGTAAGCGCTATTTCTTTATCTCTGCCCACCGCCATCCTCACTTTAGATATTAAGCCCAACCGTCCTGATAAGACCAACTATGACACTTTCGTTCTAGTCATAGAACGCGCCGACATGACTCAATTCGTCGCTAACCTTGCTGCCCCTCTACAGTCTACCAGGGATTGATTCCCTGGGCCTGGATCGAGGCTTCGACCAAGGGCGCCGTGCTGCTTTTTGTTGCTTCCGAGGCCGAATACTATGCTCGGGCTGCCGGTGCATCAGAATTCGGTGGTGGTATTATCGGCGGTGTTACAGGTGGTGTCGCCCAGGCTTATGCCACCATGGGCTTCTGTACCTGCATGAAGACGGTTGAGATCACCCAGCACAAGATCGCCGCTGGCGGTGTGAAGCCACCCAGTACCTTCACCACCTTCATGAACATCTACCGGAAGGAGGGTATTCGCGGTATCAACAAGGGCGTCAATGCCGTTGCTATCCGCCAGATGACCAACTGGGGATCTCGCTTCGGTCTGGCCCGTCTGGCTGAGCAAGGTATCCGCAAGGTCACTGGCAAGGAGCATGGTGAGAAGCTTAGCGTCGCCGAGAAGATCCTGTCCTCGACCATTGGTGGTGGTCTCTCTGCCTGGAACCAGCCCATCGAAGTTATCCGTGTGGAAATGCAGAGCAAGAAGGAGGATCCCAACCGACCTAAGAAGATGACGGTCGGAAATACTTTCAAGTATATTTATGAGACGAACGGACTTAAGGGTCTGTACCGCGGTGTTGCCCCGCGTATTGGTTTGGGCGTTTGGCAAACGGTTTGCATGGTGGCCCTTGGTGATATGTGAGTTTCTCCCCTTTTGTCCGTCGTCTGCCTTGCTCTTGGAAATGTTGTGCTGATATGCGTCTCTAAATAGTGCCAAGGCTTATGTCGAGAAGATCACTGGCGACAAGGTCACTGCTAAGCATTAGACGGCGTTTAAACGGATTTGCTCGGGCTTTTTAGTGGAATACCAACAAAAGCCAAGGGTACATATAAAGGAATTGGGCTTGCTTAACTTGCAAAGATAGAACTTTCCCAGCTGCTAGGGGGATCTTGTCTTTCTGATTTACATTTCTTGAATGGTTGGAGCCGGGAAGCTATGAGCCAATTCAACATGACATCTTTCTGTTTTGCAGATACAGTGTGGTTTGGCTTTTATTATGACTATAGAGGATATTTGTCATGCCTTAGTATGCCAGGGTACATCGAATGAATTACCCAGCAATTGAACGAGACTTGATTGTCCACAATATTGAATACGTTCTGCTTGTGATGTTCCTGGTCGTGAGTTATGGTAACATGGATAGATCTATAGATTCTTTCCAGCATGCTTCGGGACCTACGTAGTGTGACACTGTTCCCTCCACCTCCTACATACAAGACCCTACTGCTCATGCTCAGATACAAGATTATCAGCGAGGTTGTCCGCATTAAATCCCGAGTTAACTAGACTACATTCCGCTGACCAGACAGTAATTCTCGTACCTAATTTGTGGCTCTCTTTCTATACACTTCATGCCCAGAGTATGGCACCACGCCAAGTAATTCAGGGCAGAAACGTATTCCTCAATTCCGAATTGATCTAGAACACTCAATAGCTCGTTTAGTTCCCCTAGCCGTGGGTCCTCAGCTGTCCAACTCAACTAGTCTCCCGAAGGTCCAGAAACCTTTCTATGGGAGTTACTGTGTGGCTGTGTACATATAGTTCTTTGTTGCCTAACAGCCTTCTAGCTGTTTTGGAGTCTTGGGAGACTATCTCTAAACGAGATAATTCATTGCATAAGTCATTCCAAAAATTAACAAAAGGTAGTAGGTAGCCATAACAGGAATGAACCACAACATGAAATAGACATGTGGATTCACTCCCTGTTTAGCTCTATGTTGATAGCTGCGTGCTTCTGACCGCCTGGATACAATCTTCTCATTTGTACCCTTAATTATTAATATGGTCTGTCTGAGTTTTGTTTTCCTCTGACGGCCATGGCCAAAATCTCTCCAATGGCATATTGTCGTAAATAATAATTATTGAATGCTTGCATTGGGATGTCTGTAGTGCTGAAAAGCTTCTTTTAGACGTGCGTGCCTCGTCCGTAAATCTTTCGCTGATTTTTATTTGTGGCTGATATAGATTTGATAATGCCCCGTATCAATTGCTTAATGTCGAAGTTGTAAAGAGTGGTAGGATCTGACGCTTTGATTGTGAGAGCGGCAGTCCAATGTTGTGGTTGATGGTTGTCAGTCAGAAAATACAATCTCTATTTTCAGAAACTCGTGATGACCCCCCTTGTCTCCGAATTCGATGTAGCTTTCTTCTTTGATAACATTGGAAGTATTCCAATGAAAGCCCTCCCGCATCAAGCGAGGGATATCAGGGCATTTGACCTCCAGAACTGCTACCCAGTCTTGACAACGTAGTGAATCATGCCGACATGGATCTGGACAAAACGTGAAAATCAATGATGGGTGTTGGGGATCGTCTTTGTAGAAACACCCGCCCATCGCTGGCCCTGGTCTTGACGAAGTATTATGTATAGTGTCTTATAGGATCCGAGATCTAGTGGCTCGCTACAGAGCTCCGAAAAGTTGTCTTTTTCGGCCATATCGACAACCTGGATAGAGAGGTGAGATAAATGGCTAGATGCGTGTTCCGTAGTGGGCGGATTGGTGTATGGTTTTGTAGATTTGTTGATGAATGAAGGAAAGTAGAATTGATGGAGAATCTGCTAGTGCGACCAAATCCCATGTTTATGTATCTTGAAGAAACGTTGAATTAGAATTTGAGCAAAATATTTTTAGCAGAAGTCTATGCCAAGTAAATGTACTTTGGGATGTGTAGATCAGGCGACAAGGTTGCCCTATTCGTAAAGAAGAACACAGAATAGAAGCATGTAGAACTAGTATGAACAATTTATATACAAGTGATTGAGTTGCATGGGATAAAGCTAATTTGTAATGTGATATGGGAAGAACTTTCTCCTGGTCATCTGCGTACAAGGCTCTCTTCATCATGGGAGATCATTCGCACAGGGGGCCTTTGGGCAGTTACTCGTAGGTATCTGATCTCATTTGGTTGTCGTCAGACACGTTGAACACCATGGGGTTATCTGTCAGGCTGAGTTAAGTCTCGAGCTTATGCTGTGACACTGAGGTTATTCAGCCCTCGCTTGATAGAGATATATGGGCAGATCTTGGATTTGGGAATTAGTCGCAAATGCGTATAAAGTTAAGATTAGTCGTAAAGTCGACTTTTTGACCAATACTTCAGCTATAGATCTTGAAATCAACCTCTACCATATTCTCGATTTTTGAAAGTCATCTCAATCAAAAAACCCTAGCGGACGACAATGTCGACTAGTTCTACAATAAAAAGGCATAATCAAAGGTATAACTAAAATTCAATTGGTGAATAAAAAGGGCTGAATAATGACGTACCCGGGGCTTGGCCAACAGAGTATAGTCAGCCTAAAGCCAGACTCGTACAAGATGGGGGCTAACATTGAAGTCCCTGAAGGAGGAGTACATCTAGCACAGACTGGAAAAGAGATCTTGCAAATCCATCACCGCGAATGCAGAGATGATGATGATTCTAAAGATACTAGCTTACCGGCTACTCAATGTAGTAGTTTTCATGATGGCTAGCTGCCTAAAGACAGCTAAGGATGATCAAGTCACCGTGCTAACTATCTCACTTGTACTATTTCCCTCGCCAAAATCTCAGTAACCGGAGAATGATTAAAGGAAGCAGAATCACAAGATAAACCCTTTACTTATTGTAGCCAATCTTCATCGCAGTTGTTGCCAGTTTGCAGATATGGGTGGAGCAGAGGGGCTACCAACCCAGCGAGTAAACCCTGTAACCGGGGTCGGTAGGATTTGAAACACACCCCCATTTGCAATACAATATAGAATTAACCCACCAACTTTAAAAAATTATAGAAAATCAGCCATTTGCTTAATTAATTAATAAAAAATATCTCTAGACTCGTTAACACTTATTTGACAACGGGCTACTATGTTTTATAAAGGTATTTATCTCTATCTGTATAAAATCTGTTATAGGCTGTAATCTCTTGTTTCTCTTATTTTAGGTGCTTTAAATCTTATATAGCTTGGAAAAGACATTATTTTGGTTAGTTTTTGCTAGCTGGCGTTTATCTGGCTAGTATTTTTCTAGTTTTAGATCTTGCTAGGCTGTGATTTTGCGCTATTTAGCTAGTTTAGTAGTAAGTCTTGCGATTATTATTCTAGCTTTTGAGAGTAGTATATATATATGGCAACTAAGAGGCGATGTTTTACTATTCTACTTTCTAATAGCTAAGGCTATATCTGCTATGCTTTTAGGTATAGAGATATATATTTTTAAAGGTTTAATAGGCGGTATATTAGATATAGCTAGCTTTAAAAGGTCTGCCTTTTTATTTAAATAATTGACTAGGCTATACTTGCGATTAAATAGCTAGAGGCCACTTTACTACTATCTTAAGTATATATTATAAAGCGTAAATACCTTTTTAAACGCTTTTTAATATATGTTTAATATTTATTACTTATATATTAGCGCTATTATAGTATAAGATTTATAGCCTTATAACTTTTTTTAGTATATTATTTTTAATAAAAAAAATATACTTATATTAAAAGGTTATTAAATAATTATTAATATAAGCTAGTAAATAAAATAGGATAACTTTATTAGTAAAAGTTTTAAATATAAACTTTACATATATATAAGTCGTATAGCTATTAAAGATAAGTAATTGCTAGCTAAACTCTAGCTTTATTTTAGGTAAAAAGATTTTATCTAGCTAGTGGTTTATAATAGTTTTATTATTTTAACCCTTTTTTATAGCTATATATTCCTATTTAAGTACTTTTTAATTATATTACTATACTTAAATACGTTTTTTAGAGTATATTAATAATAATATACTAATAAAGCTTTTAAAACCTATATAATATAAAAAGGTAATTTAATTAGTAGCTTTTATTTTAGTAACTTAAATTTTATAATTTTTACTAGTTTTAATAATAGTTTTAGACTTAGCTTTACTATTTTAAATATTAGTTTTGTTTATATTATATTTATTTATAGGTATAATATTATATTTCTTATAAAGGCTTTTAAAAAGATTGTAAAACTATATAACTTATTTTATTTTTATTTTTTTTATTTTTATAACTTTAATAACACGCTTAATTTTAATATAGACTTTAAATTAGTAAAATATAAATGTATTAACTTATATATAACTAATGCCTTTAAAATCGCCTTAGATTTAAAGTATAAAGATAGCAAAGTTTTTAACTTAGCGCTTTAATAATATGCGGCTATAATCTTTTTTAGCTAGTACTTACTTAATTATAACCTATTTTTGTTTAGAAGCTAATTTTTAAAGTAGAATAGTAGTATTGCAGTGTGTTTAGGTCCCTTAAAGGCGTCGGGAAAGTGTTAAAAGGCTTATACTATATAATTAGGCGGCAGCGCGCTGACTTTTACTTTTAAAAACGCGAGTCATAGCCTTATAAAGCCTTTTTTCGTAGTCTTTATACTTGATATTCATTTTGTTTCAAAAAAATACGTGTATTATAGTATAAAGTTTGAAATAATTATAATAAGGGGGGGAAATTACGGGTGGATATTCTATGCCAAATAGGGGTGTGTTTCAAATCCTACGGACCCTAGTTAGTGGCTGTTAGTGATGGCGCAGCATCGGATTGCAGGCGGATGACTTGGCCTGAGTGTGTAGGTATTATCAGAAATTCAATCCTGCCCGGCTCGCGCATTGGAGGTATTCATGCAATTCGATATTTGGAGCAGTGAGGTTATCTAGGTTCGGTGTCAAGGGACATGTTATTGTCTCGCAACTGAAGGGAACCTCAGACTTTCTACACATATCACTTGAAGTCTTGGTCGCTATGCACGAGTTAGGATTTTAGACAGCTCCCATGGCTGCTGAACCAGAAGTTTCAATGGGCGAGAGCGAAGGTGGACAAGAGGATTTGTATAGCCAGTTAGCCGTGGATCGTCATGTACTAGACCCTGCTATAGTAACCGGTGAGATAAAACTGTACATATATGGGAGACACGCATTCTAACCAACCGATAGTTTTCAAAAGGGGCGACACGATTTTCGGAATCCATAATTATAGTAAGTCGGATCGGGCAGTCACACAGACAAGTATCCCAGAGTCTAATATCTGAACCTAACAGTTGCGGTAGTGAGAACCCTTTTCTTGTTCCATACTTGCTGATACTACATTAAGACGCAACGCTTACAACTCATATGAGGATTGATGTTAGGGGTTCTAACGGAGGGCTACGTTCTTACTTTCCTAAGGCAGGTCATCCCTGAGACCTTGAAACCTCCTGTAGAACTCACTCACTACTTCTTGATAGACCATTAATGTCGAGAATGCTGCGGAAAGAGTCCACGCGGAAACCAAAGCCATGTCTGAGATCTACAATAATTACAATGCCGGTGATTGCCCCAAAGCCAATTGGTTATGGTGAATGCCAAAATAAGAAGGGTACGCACTTTTTTGTGTGTGATTTTCTCGAGATCACACACGGCCTACCCGATGCTGAGCGTCTCGGTAAGACGCTGGCAGAATTCCGCCACAAGAGTCGTTCTCCCAACGGACAATTCGGATTTTATTGTACGATATTCGACGGCGAGAAACCGTTGACGACTACTTGGGACAGCAGCTGGACACGGTTCTTTAATAGGTTGATCAACGATGTTTACATGCTCGAGAAGAAGGTTAACGACGAGTGGAAGCCCTTGGAAGATGCAATGCAAATCACGTCTAACAAGCTAACCCCACGGCTGCTTGATCCCCTCACGGCTGAGGGCCAAATGATCAAACCATGTCTGATCCACGGGGACTTATGGGAGTCGAATATCGGAACAGATAAGCACACAAAGGATATTTACGTCTACGATGCCTGCTCCTACTATGCCCACCACGAGAAAGAGGTCGCAATCTGGAGAGTCGCGCAGTAAGTGACCTAGCGTAGCCGCTTTCAAAATCATATTATATCGATGGAATCAGGGCCTAGGCTGATTCTGGATACTATAGTCACAAAATGGCGGACAGAAAATATCTGGAAGAGTATTTCAAGAACTACGCCGCCATGGAGCCTATAGAAGAGGCAGATGACTGCAGCCGACTATATGCCGTCGAGACTCTTCTGATCAATTCCCTGCACTACCCTGGAGCCGAAACACGGAACTTGGCGTGCAACGAACTCAAATTCCTTATAGACAAGTATTTCCCTGGCAGCTTGTAAATGGATAACTAGATCGTGATGGAAGCGCCACCGCGGAGTAGATTTGGGGGGGGGGGAGGTAACATTACCTTGAGGGGACGTAGCTGGACGCTTTTTAAGTAGGACGTTAGGACGTTAAAAGGGGGAGACCTAACGCCTTAGGCGAAGATATCGTCCAGCACTTGAAGTTCTTTGGCGATGAACCAAGATGCCGCAATCAATGAGCCGAGATTACGCCTTTGACGCAATAAGTATAGAAACAGATGCTGTGCTTGTACATTGCCGTTTTATTTAATTTTATTATATAACACCTAACTCTCTAGTTATATTTAGATATTGTTTTCTAAGTTTCATCTTTTTATTTTTCTTATAAGTTACATTGTAATATATTTGGATGCGGGACATTTGGGTACATAGGTAGGTACCTACTTACTTAGCTCTAGTAGCAGGGGTCCCTACCTACCGTAGCCGGCGAAAGAGAAAACCCGAATCTGGCAGCTCCAGAAAAATCACCCCGGGCAGGTGGGTAGTGTCAATTGGAGCGTTCAAGATACTACCCAGCATTTGCGCGTGCGTCTACGGCCGTCATTCTTTCTGTAATTGTCAGCCACTCTACGACTTTTCGAACAATAGCCGGGGGCGCGATGAGCGTAGCACGCCCAGCGCGATGTCTGCTCTCGCGGGGGCTCGCAGCCACCGGGTCCAAGGCACGAATGGCTGTCCCAGCGCCAGCTCCAGTGCCAGCACCACGATGCCACGCCCCGTTCCACAGTTCGGCCCAGCTGGCCAAGCGGAAACCGCGATTCAAGAGTATTCGCGCTGAAGAGATGGGCTTGGTGACCCCCGAGAAAGTCGAAGAATTCAGCAAGCAGACCTTCCCACAATACACACCGGAAGAGTTGGACGTTTTACGGAAACGCTACACACCGGAGCAGATGGCAGCCCTGGAGGCTGGTGAGGCCGCTATCGATCCGAAGGACCTGACGATACAGGGGAGAATACGCAGAGATCCCTACCGACCCGTCTATCTCGACGACTTTAGCAAGATTCTGCCAATCATCGACAAACCACCCAAGACTCACCCCCCACCGCCAGAGAAAGTGAGATTCATGTCCGAGGAAGAGCACGCCGAAGATCTAGAAAAGGTCGTCGAAGGCTTAATACCCAAGGATGTCAATTTCGAGGGCATGACGGACGAGCAGATTGAGAGCACGCTATATGAAAAGGTCAACTTCGACGTGGCCGAGGCCAAGTACTTCGAGGAGCGCACGACGCTCGCAAACCACGACAAGCCGTCTAATAGCGCGCTCGCCCCAGGCCTAGGAAAGAACCTCCGCGGCGTCACCGGCATGTACAAACCTCCTGTGGACCCCGAGGATATCGGGCTGGATAACGAGGGCGAGTTCCAGGACTTGAAGAGAAAGTCTGGTCTTACCATAACGGATATCAGGAACCTCCATACCACTTCGAAGTATCTGGTCACCCGTTATGTCACCAATCAGACCCGTCTTGGAAAAGTCCAGAGCACCTGGATCCTCGCCATCGCCGGGAACCGCAACGGTCGCCTGGGCATCGGCGAGGCCAAGTCTGTCGAGCAGGGCGTTGCCATCCGCAAGGCCAAGCAACTCGCTATACAGAACATGAAGCCTATCCCCCGTTACGAGGACCGGACGATCTTTGGGTCCGTCGAGGCCAAAGTGGGAGCGACCATTGTGAAGCTCGAAGCCCGGCCACCTGGTAAGTTCTGTGTTTCACCTGCTACTCATACCACCTACTCCGGACCGAGCCAAAGTTAATTTGTACCCAGGCTTCGGTCTCCGCGCTTCACATCGTCTCTTCGAGATGTTCCGGACTGCTGGCATCCACGATATCGCGGCCAAGATGCCCCGCGGGCGTAACCCCATGAACTCGGTCAAAGCGTGCATGCAGGCATTGTTGAGCCAGAAAGACCCTAACGAGATTGCCATTGGCCGTGGCAAGAAACTAGTAGATGTACGAAAAGTGTACTATGGCGGCAATGTCTTATAGAAGTTACTCATCCGGGGAACACCGTATAATATCCCATCTGTATATCTGTACAAGACATAAACATGTGTAAAACTATACGGTGAAGTGTATGAACTGTCTAGTATTCTGGTTGTAGAAAAGCCAACATTTGTCATGTTTCTGTGTATGAATTGTTCGTGGAGAGTAGCTTATGGCTATTTTAGCTACCAGTTCTGTGAACCAAGTTATGGATCTGCTTAGGTAAAAATATGGCTGGTCAAGCCTCCCAGGGATGGCTATGCCGTTTGCAGTGGATCAGCCTCGCTCAAGACACCTCCCTGACCCCAAGTTTGATACTCACGGCCCCTCTGCTGAACGAACCGGTAAGGACCCCTTACATCTCGCGTGATCGCAGCGTAGATACCTATTCCCGCGTCCCGTGAGCCACTGGTTCGCATAATTTTTGTAGCAGTAGTTTAGTCTGGGTCGGGTAACGCCGTAGACTGCGCCAAAGCCCTCCCATTTGCTTCGCTACCTCTTTCCACGGTCTTGTTCTCATACTCTTCTTTCTTTCCTCTGCGAATATCTAGATGGCCACTTATGTTGGCCATCTTGAATCCTTCTCTCGTCTATGTTATCCCATTGAACGTTGCGCCCACTGGGTATCAAGCTCTTTCAGTTCCTGTCGAATGGCGCGTGGGTATCTATAGGTGATGCGCGTCGATTTTTGGGGTCATGTTCTTCGTTTTTGCCCCCAGGCTTGGGCGATAAGTGCGAGTGCGGTAGACACTTACTATGGTCTCACGACTGCTGTTCGTCATCGTGGTCGTCATCGTGGTCGCCATAGTCGATCTCCTGCTGCAGCACGATGCTGTACACGCTGGCCTTGAGGAGTGTGAAGACCAGAGTCGTTTTGCGCTCGAGCTCGCGTAGTCCGTCGAGGATCTCGGTCGTGGGTTGGCCGGCCATGGTGTCGAGAACTGACGCGAGCTGTTTGGTTGATTATCGTTAGTCCTGGCTTAAACTTGAATTGCCGAGAAGTAGATAAGACTCTACCTTGTTCATGTTCTCGGCTAGTCGCTCATACTCGTCCAACACTTCCTGCTCGAGGGGAGAGAGCTCGGGTAGTGAGAGGTCCATTGTGGAGAGAGGCTATGCTCTGATAACTCTGTATGTCGTCTGTTGTATATGGGCAATAATTCAACCGTATGTAGGGTGCAGAGGTCAACAAATAGATAATCGGGGTTCTGAACTTAGGTTGCTTGTGAGATGTAGGGTGCAGAGGTCAACAAATAGATAATCGGGGTTCTGAACTTAGGTTGCTTGTGAGACGCAGGTGCTAATAAGCTGTGATACCCCGCCCCCACTATCTGGTCAGTGGTCTATGGCTTCAATAAGGTCCCCTTTCTACTTACCTAGGGTATGTTGCCATACTTATGAAAGAGTCAGATCTTACAAAACTTTTAAAACTCTCAAGTGCTATCTGTCTCTTCACTACATACTCGCTAATGAATCAGAGTTGGTTTTGAGTTACAAGAAGTGTGAGCAAGTACAACCCAATTCGCCCGAGTTCGCTTACGATGCCGGATCTGTGACCAGCTGCGTGAATACATATTTGCCTGCATATGAAGGTGAAAGATAGATACGGTAACTTGGAAATTGCTAAATATACAACTTGAATCAAGTCAAGCGCGGCTCGCTCTTGCTCGTAAGATTGTGGTAGATTCGCCAAATACTCATCTCTTCTATACACCATGAGACTTGTCAACTCCCGAACCCTGCAGTTCCAAGAATTCGAAGGGGTGAGCTCGACTGTCCCGCCGTATGCCATCTTATCACATACATGGGGTGACGAAGAGGTTACTTTCCGTGACATGTCTTCAGGGAGTATGGCGGCCCTCACTCGAAAGGAAGGCTATGCCAAGATTCGGGAGACCTGTCGTCTAGCTCACGACCAAGGCTTGGAAAACGTCTGGATAGATACTTGCTGCATCGACAAGTCGAGCAGCGCTGAGCTTTCCGAATCGATCAACTCCATGTTCAAGTGGTATGAGCACGCAGCCGTATGCTACGTCTTCCTATCCGACTTCTTTCCCGACAAGATGCAGTTGGGCGAGTGTCGTTGGTGGACACGAGGTTGGACATTGCAAGAATTGCTCGCCCCAGACAACCTCATATTCTACGACGCAGAATGGAGACCTGTCGGTTCGAAGCAGTCTCTTGTTACGCAGATATCCGAGATAACTCGAATCGAGGAGTTAATCATCCGGGACAAGCGCCATATCTCTCGATGTTCTGTATCTCGAAGGATGTCGTGGGCTGCATGTCGACAAACAACGCGCATTGAAGATGAAGCATACTGTTTACTCGGCATATTCAGTATAAACATGCCTTTGTTGTATGGGGAAGGTCGAATGGCATTCCGTCGACTGCAAGAAGAGATCATCAAACGCAGTTCCGATATGACAATCTTCTTCTGGGACTGGCCAAAAGATGTAGCCAACACGCTGGAACCCGAAGAGCTGTCTTCCAAAGAATTACAACTGAGCAGTCTCTTTGCAGAGTCACCAAGCGCGTTTGGGACTGTCAAATCTCTATCCCCGTTCGTTTCAGTGTTTCCCGAGTTCTCCATAACCAACAAAGGGGTCCTTTTCTCTCACGTATTACAATTGACGGTGACGATAGTAAAGGGAAAGGGTTATCAGCTCTACGGCTTCTGGCTCGGGCAGAGCTTTGATACAGCGCCATCAGGCATCTTACTGCGTAAAGTCGGACCGGGCATGTTCTGTCGTGTTAAACATGCCACCATTCGAAGAACCGCGGACCCATGGAAAGGTTCAGATACCAGTTTCTATATAATTCCCGATCCCGGGCCAGATACAGAAGCCAAGATGTATCAATATAGGCTTTATGCCCTCCACTTACCTTTCAATGAGCGATTCTCAGTCAGACGTGTAACCCCGCGTCGCTTATACGATGCCACTGACAACATCTTCTTACATACAGCAGAAATTCTCTGGGGGCGGGTGGAGCATAAAATACAATATCCCTTCGTCGCTGCTGTGCAAGTTGCCACTCGTCTTGGGATGACCTATGCCGAACTGGTCGTCCTCTTCGACAGGACTAACCTTAAGATCTTCAACCGGCAAGAGCACCAAAACGAGGCCGAATTTCTCTTTCGGATAGAGCACGAAGAAAAGCCGACCACCTACACGGATTTGGCCAAATGCATGCCGAGTTTTTCTTCATTCAGCAGTACCCTCGAAGTCCCATTACCGGAAGATCAGAGAGCATCAATATCGGTCTCGGTCCCGTCGGGGAAGTTGAAAGTCGTGGCGCTGACTTGCCCGGTTTATCAGCTGGTCTTCGAGGTTGCATACCACCCTGAAGATTTCCAGGCGATGACAGGAGTAGCCTCGAAGCGCCTAGCACCTGATGAACTTCCACTTGCTGCTCTCACGGGGAAGTTGACTTGGTGAAAACGTGTGTGTATAAACACGCTTGGACGACCTTTTGACTCAACCGGGAGGCGTCGTGCCACGCAACTAGAGTTTGATTTGGGTGAGTGTATGCGCTTTTCTTTAATTACAAGGTGCCAAACATATAAGATAGAGTTTACGTTATAAAATAATCTTGAGCGGATTCTCACTCGTCAAACGGTAGAATTACACTCTTTAAAGTTCAACGGAACTAAGCTGATTGGTGGCACTTGAAGAGGCTTATTAGTTAGGTACAGCGCTCTCATAGTGCTCGGTACTAAAATCGCTATCTAAGTCTAGTACACAAATTAGGTAGTGTAGTACCTAGGTACCTGGCCTTAGCTACAAAAACTTCTCTTTCCCCCACTGCTTGCTTTGCTTTGCTCTCGCTTTTCTTCTCTTCCAACTCTTCTCGCAAAGCTCTGGCGATGCTGCGCAGCAATGCGCCTACTCCTCATCCGTCATGGCGAGTCAGTTGATAACGTAGCAGGGCTATAGTAAGTGGTTGTCAATTGCCTATACCAATATTTGTTACTGCTTTGCTAACGTCGCCTGTAAAGTGCAGGTTCTCGTGACTCGTCCTTGACCAACCATGGTGTCCTTCAGGCCAAACGACTCGGTGCACACATCGCCGGTCGTCAATCTGTAATAGGAGCTATACGCCATATCTTTGCCTCGAATCTTCAGCGAGCATATTTGACGGCTGACGCAGTTGCTGAAGCCTGTCGATCCTCGAATGGAGTCTCAGCCTCGCTAGTGACCCTGCGCGTTATCCAAGTGGAAGAACTACGTGAGAAAGACTTCGGGCTATCAGAAGGCAAAAAGTTTGGCGCGAGATTGGACAACGATGGCTCAGAGACTGCTGAATCCATGCGGTCTCGCATACATCTGTTTCTCGACCAACGTCTGAGCCCCATCATCGACCAATCGGCGGCTGAAAATGCCACGATTGTTGTCGTTGCCCATGGCATTATTCTCAATCACCTATTGAAGGCCCTGCTGTTGCGTTATCCGTCCAAGTCCCCGGCGTCACAACTAATTGCAGGGCGACCCGGTTCAGAATACTTAGCTCCTTGGAGCAACACTGGTGTTCTGCAAGCACGCCTTGATCTGTCAGACAACAGTGCTTCGCTTGGACTACCTAATCCTAGATCCGTACATTTGACCGTAGAGTCTACCAACAATGTTGACCACCTCCAGGGCTTGAAGAAGACACGCGGCGGCATTGGCAGCGCATCTCACGACTCGCGGCAACGTACGATGGAGTCTTTCTTCACATCTGCTTCCAGAAAGAGGAAGTTCGAGGATGAGAAAGAATGATGGGCTTGCCGCTTTGGTCGTTCCATGGGAGTACAGTCTATAATGCTCATGGTATGTTCTCTTCCCTTTACATACCCTCTTCTTATGATGAAAGCACATATCACACAGACCTGTTCTGAAAATTCGATGTGGAAATCACTTATGTCCAACCGCTATCTGATGAAAAATGTTTTTATACAACAATGCTGAATGATCCGTATACGCCTTCGCTAACTGTGTTGTTCTAAGCAGATGTTATGGTAACCTGATACACATCGTAAGACGAATAGTAGCTCAATAGGGCCGACATTGAAACTTATGCTGAACCATTTGAGGTCTTACCATCTCACAATGGTAGCAGTCGAGAATTTGTTACGCCGTGTAGAGTCCATAGCAATAATACCACCTTATTCGCCCTCACTACTTGAGCTCCATTCTCGTCCTTCTGCTTCTTCAGACGGCAGTACATCAGGAAACCATCCATACTCAGAGAAATCGACACTCAGCTCCCCGAGAGCATCTGTAGAGACCGTTACGCCCTCGGACCGTAGTGCAGCTGCTTGGTTTCGTGCTCCAGATGGTTGAGACCTGTAACATGACTGAAATTAGCATATCACCATTCACAACTTCGGGTGTAGTATGACAATCGAAACTTGACGTGTACGCACCGAGGTGATATTATTCCCTTTGAGTTGATTACACGCTGCCAGGGGACGTTCCCAGAATGATGCCTCGCTCCAGGATCGTGCGATAAGTGCTTGAGGCAGATGCCGACTTGTCGCGGACGCTGTGCTATTTTTCCTTGTAAGCTTTCTTCTACCCGTGGAAACATTTCTCAAGTGTACTTGATATGAAACGTGCAATGAAATGAATCAAGTGCATCTAGTTCTTAAAAATCGCCTGGACGTACGGGTTCCCACGAGCTTCGCGATGTGGCCGTAGCTGGTCACTTTGCCTTCTGGTATCTCCTGCACGGCGCGGTACACGGCGATGAAGAAGGAAGCTGCCTCTTCGGAGCGTGCCATCGTTTGGGTTTTATGACACTTGCTTATTTGCTCACTTGTTCGCCTCTACCTTTTAGAGTACTATTGGCATGATGTAGGTGTTAGGGCGAGAATGCCTGTCTCAATTCTTAAGACTTCTGTAATGTCGAGGTGAGAGATATGGTTATAATCCTGAATGGTCAAGTACCTAAGGTTACGCCTCTCTAGTGAAGTGGACAGACGGCGGGATAAATAGATAACTTCGATTATTGCATATCGTTCCCTTTTGAAGATGGGCGTCAGACCGTAGAAACCCAGCCATTACCTCTACAATGTCGCATGGGCGAATTTTCCTTGAAGATACCCATTCAGTCGGTTTCTAAAGGAAAACCTGGCCACTTCTAGGGCCATAGCCTTGAGATAATGAGGGAGTTCTTAAAAACATCTTGTAAAAACATTTACCCAACTGGTAACCGTCGGTCTGTTTTTACGATTCTAGCCCTATATGGAACTGCTGCTCAATGCTATCGGCTGTGAGTGTCCAAGGACTGAAATGGAATTAATTCAGATTATTTCACCTTCAGTGAGTACATAGGTGGGCGAGAAGAACTCAATCGGACGAAAGTCTCTAAACAGCGGAACTTGATCATAATGAAGCGCATATGAAGGCGCATGGGACGGCCAATGAGTCCACTTGCATTATTTAAATCAAGTCTGTCTCATGCATCTATCAATACAACGCAAGCCTTATCTTGACATGCCATTACGTCTTCTTCCGCCCGATTTGCTGCGCTCAACGTGTGCTTTGAGGACATTTCTCGTCGTCACGAGACTGCGCTTCTGCTTCGACTTGGCTTTTCCGAGCGTCATCAGGAAATTCTTCCTGCGGGCCTTCTCCTTGTTGGTGGTAGACTTGCCCTCAGCCTCCTTCTTCGACTTCCTGATAGCAGTTGTGGATTTGTGTTCCTCTCTGTTCGGCTTGCCCTCCTTCACAATCGCTAATCGCTCCTCTTTGGTGGCCTTGCGTAGCTTCGCTGGTGCCTCGATTTGCTCCGCCGTCAAGCCCTCGTCCAGGTGGCGAGCCTCTATTTCCTTTCGCTTGCCGCCTCCCATTGCTTTGTTGATACTAGCTTCTAGTCTTAGCTCCTTTAGCTTCGCGAGATCAGCTGGCGTGAGTAATTGTGTTGTCGCAAGCTTCATAAAATCGATAGTCTCCTCTGGCTCCTTGCCTACTTCCTCCTCGTCTTCCTCATCGCCGACTTTCCGCTTCTTGGGCTCGGGCTCAGCTTCATCGTCAGATTCAGCAACACGTATCCAGTCACCGGATTCATCACTGTCAGTTGACGCGACCTCCCAGTCACTCTCATTGAATTCATCTTCATCATCTTCATCTTCGCCCTTCTCAACATCATTCGGATCATCCGGTAGGCCTTTCTCAGCCCGCTTCCTCTTCTTTTCCTCTTCTTTCCACTTCGCTAATAGTTCGAGTCCTTCGATCTCGCCAACTTGCTCTTCACCGAACTTCTGTTGCTTCACTTCACCACTCTTGAGTCCAATCGTTGCATCCTTGCCACGATCCTTCTTCCTCAACATTTCTGCACCTTTTTCGCGATATAATGAGAGAAGACCCTTTGCTGCCATTGAAACTCCCTTATCTTTACTTTTGCGATACTAGAAGTAACTGTCAGTTGCTGCTGCGTCTTCGATATATATAACAGAAGAAAGTTGTAGAACATCAGGGCTACTTTACCTCTACGAGATCTTGTAGTAATGTCTCGTTCATCGCTAGAGGCTGGCGTGCACCTTTCCCCAAGTTAGCGTCTTAGTTTTAGTGTTTTGAAAGCTGACAAACTCACAAATCTCACGAATGGCGTTAATTCCAGCAGCACACTACTCATCGATTAGTCGGAAGTGAACACCAGTGTCTCATACCCAGACATAAGTTCCGGGCGTGGTTGAGAGTCAAAGACAGTGATCTAAACTCACAACTTCCACATTTGACGCCTCTGATACGAATTCGTTTGCGATTTTCTGTAGCAACACCTCGATTGTTTCCGGTGGTACGAGGGGATGTGTCGCTTGCTATGACAATGGTTAGCATATGGTATAGTATCTCGTTAGATGCTCTCAGGAAACCGTGCTCATGGCTAGGCGTCCCTGAGACGAATTTCAAGACGGCCAAAAAAAAAACTTACTGCGAGCGATGCCAAGAACGACGTCACAGACTGTTGTCGGGGAGTGAGGTGAGAAGTAAAGTATGAGTACAAAGGCAAAATTGTCTAAGAGAGTCGTTAGCTGGCGGAATATCGTCGAGAACAGTAGACTTACAAGCTTGTGGAGGCCGACTAAACGGGTAACAAGTTGTAAGATGTCAAGCTTAGTTTCTAATGGAAGTTTCGATTTCTTATTCTGCAGATGTTTTTCGAATAGTGACTCGCAGAATCCTTGAGGATCCAGAAGTAGATGCAGACTAGGATGCGGATTAGTATGAACAGGGTACGGAAGGCTGAGGGAAAGAGAGAGCATTTCGGCGAGACTTACGCAGAAAAGTTGAGTTGTTGGTTTGCGTTCCTTTTCCGCTCCTGCCTCTTGACCCTTTCCGTGGCTTTTTCAAGAATCTTCTTTGACTTCTTGCTCTTCTTGTTGATGCCAATCTGGTGTTTAACTTTACGGACGTCAACAGCTTCTTCGTCGCTGCTGTCATCCTCGAACTCCTCCCGCTCTTTATCGCTGCCGAGAAAAAATCTAACAGCACTCGCTACTGTTTTAGGATCATCGCTCATAGCAGCCTGTCTCATTATATCAACAGGCTTTGCGTCATCCCAAATTCGACGCCTCCAAAGGTCTCGCACAACCTTCACAGCCCATAGAGCTTTAGGCGTGGACTTGTCCATCACAACGTTGTAAAGCGCTTGTTGCAATGTCCGGTTGACCTTATGGTTTTTGGCTCTTGTATTGTTCTCTCGCACATCACTGATGATCTTTTGGTATAGCAATGTCCTCAACGTCTTGCTAGGTGTAGAAATGAGAAGAGACCAGAAGACAGGTAGCAGATAGGCACTGTCTATCACCTCTTTCCTCCTCAGGAGCGAAAGGCTGGTGACTATCTTCTCTCGGAGGGTTGGGTCGAGCGTCGCGTGGTGTGCTATGAGGATATCTCTAAGGCTATCTGGAAAGGTGACTGTAATGTCGGGGTATTTCTCGGCGCAGTGCGCGATCAAATCCATGTGTTCCCTGAACTAGGACCTGTTAGAGCCGACTTCGCACGCAATCCTACTAGAAGAGGGTAAATAGGAGCTAACCGTAGCGAGCGACTCGGCATCGACACCTAGAGGGTCGGCAAGGACTCTTTCGCGCGCCGAGTCGAAGTGCTGCCATAATTCTTGGCTCTAGTGTTAGCTTGACTGAAGTATATCGTCATTCGGACATCAGACAAACCTATGAATTCCCTGTCAAGCTGATATTAGCGAATTTGCACTGAGGGCTGAGAGCTACAGAGGAATCCATGGCCAGCCCAGCTGAACGAGAGCGGTTATCCGAATCGTGCCCAAAGCTAGGAATGCGTAGGTCAGATCGAAACTTTACCTACATTTGGTATGCCAAAGGATCTTTCCTTAGCTTCCACTGGAGAATGGCGAGGCCCTCAACCTTCTCTGCTGCAGTCACTTTTCGCTTCGGCATTTTGAGCCCGAGATCGGTAGTGTATTACCTGAGCAAATCTAGGTAATGGTATATTCTAGGTATCTACGCGACCGATCGGCAAACAACCCGATCCCGTCAGTGGATTGTGAAGCCAAAGAAAGGTATGGCTAGGTAGATATGGTGGGGGATGAGCTCGAATTACCTACCTCATGTAGAGGTAGCATCTCGGGCCCCGTTCTCAGAAAATCTTTATCTTATCTTATCGATATGCGGCAAGCCTCCGGGAAAAGAACATAGTGCGTCACTCAGCTCCTCCGTACATGTTATGGTATGGCTATTGTGGTTGTATTGTAGTTGTAGATGGGATAGTTGGACCTAGTGCCCTAGCACTGTGGCTACTCTATATATACATAGGGTTGGCCGTACCTGCCAACAGTACATCCCTATAAATAATAAGCGTAGTACGGTGCGCGTTTTTACTATGATAAGGTACCTGGTACAGTAATATACAATGCCCATCTAGGTACCTAGGTAGGTATTTTACCACAAGAGCTATGCATCTATTAATATCCTGGCCATCACTTTTTGAGGGCCATGAGATATGCGGCATTGTCCTATGATCCCACTGCATATACGGCCTCCGCTGTTGCATTGCAGTAGAACGTCAAGGCCCTCTCTATAAGCGTCTAGTGCACCTATCCATTTCAAAAATGCTACCATCTACAGCTAATTTCCTTTATGTTTTGCTTTCTTCAAGGCCAGCTAATATATCTGCAGAAGCCTTCTCTGCAAGCATGAAGGTTGGGCAAACAGGAAACGCACCGGGGACCTTTGGAAATGCGGATGCATCTACCACTCGCAAGTTGTCGACCCCATGAACCCTGAACTTGGAATCCAAAACCGCCATCGGATCACGGGCCGGTCCGATCGCACATGTGCTTGTCGCATGATGTGAGTAGGATTGCAACTTGATAAACTCCTTCTGTGCCGCGTCGGTGCAATTTTGATTTACACCTGGGCATGGGTGTCTCTCGTTAAAGGGCGTGATGGGCGCACCAGCCGAATTCAAAGCAGCACGGAATGTCTTAACGGCCTCGAGTATGTCTGTCAAGTCTTCGTCGCCCCCTTTTTCAAAAAAGTTCAAGTTGATATCCGGCATCTCTCGGGGGTCGTTTGAGCGCAACCGTACATATCCAGCCTGCGAACTCGGATTGATGTGTACTATGGCACACTACGCCCAGACCAAATCAGCAACAGACATCCTCAGAACAAGTCAGTGTGCATTGAATTTCCTCACTCACCTCGTATTGGTTCGCTCCGTAGTCCGTAGGGAATCCAGGCCAGAATCCTTCAAATGAGAAACTGCCGCACCACGCCTGAATATTGCGAGCTTTGCGTGCGGCTCGAGTCTTCAAGAAGACGGAAACAAGAGCAAAACTTCCGTTTAGTGGCTTACTGGCTAACGACTGGAGGCTGGCTTCATAATTGTCACCGAGGTTCTCCCCAACTCCCGGCAGATTCTTTACCAACGGAATCTTAAACTTCTTCAGCTCTTGTGCTGGCCCAATGCCACTAAGCTTCAGAATTTGGGGTGAATTGAAAGTTCCACCAGCAATAATGACTTCCTTTCGAGCGAAAATCTGACCAATTTCTCCCTTCTGAGAGGCGTTGTAGAAAGGATCGGCCTATATAAATGACCGTTAGCAGCGGCTTGACGATAAGGGTCAAGAGCTTCGTTGAGATCGGCAGTACAAGACAAACATGGCGGCCGAAGATGCTGACCAGCGCAATTACAGGCTGCTTACCTCGTATTGATGAGAACCTCTCAGAACTTCCACTCCGGTCGCGCTGGGTTTTCCTTTTCCCGAATCAAACAAGATCCTAGTCACGAGCGTCTCCAGCTGAATCGTCAAGTTAAACTTTGCGGGGTCGGCCAATGTCCTTTTCAAATACGTATTCGTGCCAGCTCGTTTGCCATTCCTGTCTGCATGGCTAGCCATGCCGAAAACTCCTGTAGCCTGGTCACGGTCTGAATCTAGAGCATTGATATCTCGCCCAGCATCGCCACCGGTATGCGAGATGAGCTGAGTCGTCAGCTTCTGGACGTCGGAAGTTTCTGTCATAAATGACGGATCACTGATTGTTGTGTTGACGTAGCCATTATATCCATGTCCAGGTGTATCCGGTGGCAAGTATTCGTTTGCTTCCACTGCGGCATGTATAATCAGTATTCAATACAACAGCGCGATTCACTACTCATTCTCATACTCAAGACTATATGAAATGCCGTACGGAGTGTAATAGTGACAATTTGGCCGCTGTCCCCCGATAGTACCTGAATTAGGGGGCAACAGAGCTCAAGCCGACTCACTTTTTTCAAAGTATTTGCGCATATTTCTCGCCAACCAGCCATCATCCCCCGTAATTTCAGCAATGTAGTCCCAGTCAGCATCATTGGGGAGGTTAAAAACGCCTCCGTTGTGCATAGCAGAACCACCCAATGTAGCCGCTCGAGGATAATAGATCCCGAGGCGTGTTGATCCCTTTGGTGGATCAAGTCCGACGTAGAAGGAGCCATCGGCTGTTCTCCAGGTCGTCTTCTCGTACTTGGCTTCCCGCTCTTTGTCGTCAGAGTGTCTAACGAAGAAATCCCACCGCGACTTCTCACTATAACCAGGAGAGTCAGTAATTACTCTCTTAGGCAAGATCTCAGGAGCTCTGCGCATACTCCCAAGACACACTTGTGTCTTTAACAGGTAATTATGGCCTCCGGGAGTAGCCTGAAGGAAAGAGGGAAATGACTCCAGGAATCACATACTCGTTGCCCGCCGCAATGAAATTGGCTATCTCCGAGTAATTCTTGTTGTCGCCAAGGTCAACTCCCGCTTCAAGAAGGGTCACACTATATCCTGCGCGAGCAAGATTAGCTGCTAAGGGGGCACCCCCGGGACCAGACCCTACTACGATATAATCATAGCTTTCTGCCGCGGCCGCAATGAGCGTTCCGGCGGCTACGAAAACTCCAGCAATAAGCAGTCGACGAAGCATCTTGAACTCGGGCCAGTGCGACACAAATTGGGATGAATCCCATCCAGGAAATCAGATCATGGTGCGATAAAGAGGACCAAGTCTTTTATAATTTTCACAAGGCTAATCTCTGTCTGCGATATGCTCTCGAGGACAGCGTTAATACAATCTCGCCAGCGGCGAGATAGGATAAAGAGCAGATCATATTGCATTTAATCCAGTAATCTTAGAGAAAGCTCTTTCGAAGCAGTCAGCGAAGAGATTCTGGCTAAATGGCTACCTGGAAAAAAAAGGCCGGGACCATAAATGCATCGAACGTATAGTTAGGGAAGTCCCTTTTAGAACCCGGATCGTCACTTGGGGCTGATTTAGGTGTCTATAACCATTCATATTAAGTCGAGTGAGGGGGATACATCAGGCGATTACGCGAGTCTTACCGGTCTTATGCAACACGGGGCAACTGATTGGGTCCTTTGCAGAGTTGAGGCGGATAAAAGGGTGTCAGCACTCATCGTCCGATGCACTGCGCGGCTTTATTCTATAAGAGGCTTGTTTCAGTACAAGTAACTGAGCAATTACCCCTCACGATGCACGTCCTGGCATGATACCTACATCCTGTCCTCAACTGATTCATCGCGTGACTGCAGAGTCTCTAAAGCCTTCCAAGCATGGCCTAGAAGCGTGAGCCAGGTTGTTGGATCTAATGCGGTAGGCGAGAAAGCTTATTTCTCTGCTGTTCCGGCTAATGAAAATCACACTAATCATAAACTTAATCAAGACGAATTCAGACGCGACCGCTGGTCTCTTTACAGGACGCCATTCCTACGGAATGGCCATGCGAATGGGTAGATGGCGAAAGTCTTTTGCAGTTACGTCTGTCTGCCTTGCCGGCAGCTGAGTCTCATCCCCCGCAACTTAGTTATTTTGTTGTCACATAGCCGCTGAAGCGCACGACAGAAGTCGGTGCAGACAAAAATTAGACAGACACCCCCGGCTACCGCTAAAGTCGCCGTGAACAGCCTGTACTCTCACCACTATTACTCAACCAACGCTATATGAAATTGTGGTAGTGGTTTTAGTGATTGAAGCGTGCAATTAGTGGTGTCGAATTTTTGTTTGCACCGACTTCTGCGCACGATAAAGCTGTTTCAGATTAATATAATAAGAAATTATATGTCTTCGTTGCCGATTCAAGACGCACTAGTATAATGAGACTGACTTGGTTGGAAGTCCGACTGTGACGATCCGCTTGGACCAGCCCTTTTAGGAGCGTCCTCCACTCGCTTCCATTATCTAGCCACAGTAGTGGCGTGTGCGATGGGGTGACAGACGGCGTGACGAGATGTTGATTGGTGGGGCTTTCAGGAGATGGCTCTCATTTCGGAGGGAGGGAGGCCAACGAGCAACAAGAAGAATAAGCGCTTCTTTGCTACTAAATAGGTAACTTCGATATCGGAGCGTACTGCTGTCCCCATCGTATGGACAGATCTACTTGATGTACCTGGCTCGGCTGCTCCGGGATGTCGTTTCTGGTTTGGGGCTCGAACTCTGTTTGAAATCAGTCTAACCCGAGCTGACCCGAGGTCTAACCCGGGTGTCTCCGGCATTCTCCATTCTGGAATCAATGAGTCGATCAGCTCACACGAATTTTTCTAGAAGCTCACCAGCCCCATAGATGTGGCTGATTCGGCCAATCGCTTTCCTACCAACCACTACAAGAATGACTTCATGCTTTCCAGTTATAGTAGAGCTTCGGTACTCGGGGCCAGTGATGCATCACGACCGGCCGAGCCCCCCTCCACAGTTAGAAAGCTTGTTTTGATCCTTGCACCCAAGAGCCGCATTATGTGCCTGAATTAGCACCATGTCCACTGGATAGCGGCCATGTCAGTCAATCGAACCGAAGAAACACCAGACGAGACCAGACAACATGAGTCTTTTCGTTGACACAGTACGTACATGTTAGAGATGCAAATACGGTGCATCGGCTCCACGGGTCTCGTGCAGGCAATGTCTGGGGGACCCCAGTGGTCTTGAGGTAAGAAGGGATGGAGACCGAGCCGGATGGAGTAGGCTTTGAGGGAAATAAGAGGGAATCTCCACGACTATTACACAATAGAAACCCAGCATGCTGATCTCAACTTCTGATCCGGGGCGAAAAACACGACGACCGGTGGAGTCCCGGGAGCCATCGGCCCACGAATGAGGTCCAAGCTCGTGTCCGACCCGTACCGTGGTTGGGACTATTCTGGACGAACATCAGATTCATGCACTTTCGAGTACGTAATGAGTGCGCGGGTCAGCGTAACGAGGCCATAACGATGCGAGACTAAGAACTGCACTAGGCAAGCCCGTGAGGCGGCGAAAGAGGACGAAAAGGACCGAGACAGGCGATAGAGAGATAAGGTCGATCGGCCCTGGCTTGCAGTGGAGGTTCATGGGGAAGAATTTAACTTTGGCGAACCCTCCCCCGAGTGCATCGCTTGTCTGGGTTTCTGCTTTCGCTCTACTCTCGCTCGCCTTGGGTCAAGATTGAGTTTGAGATCACCGACGCTTCCTTTCGACAAGGAGATAATAGGTATCTGGCATATACCTAAATTCTAAAAAAGGACCTATCGCACGGCCCCCTTTCTCGAAGAAGGTTCGCAATCAATCTCGGTGTTGCGAGAGGAAAGCCGTCTGCTCCGTGCCGGTGTCCGCCCGCGGTAAATTGTAATAACGCACAAATCTGCGGACGACGACACAAGACCATCAGTCATCGGTTACTCGCCCAGGCCCCGCGGCATAACACGAATTATTCGCATTCAAGGAAGTAGAAACGGTTAGCAGGCAGAATGATGTTCGACACCAAGAAAGAAGACGGCCAAATTGTGGAGCCGTCGTCAATGCTCTCATCGGACCAAGCCTCCAATGGGGAACACATCGGTCAGGTCAGGGAACTCACAGACGCCGAGAAGGCGCGGATGCAAGATGGAGAGGCCCACTTCAACCGACTGGGCTGGAAACGGTTAACGGTCGTCCTCATCGTCGAGGCCATCGCGCTAGGAAGTCTGGGAATGCCTGCAGCGTTCGCAACGCTGGGAATGGTTGCCGGAACGATACTCTCTGTCGGGCTGGGCCTGTTGGCCATCTACACCAGTTATGTTGTCGGACAGGTCAAGATAAAATTCCCTCACGTCCAACACTAGTAAGTAATAACCGGCCGCTCCTGGCAAAAAGGGCGCAGAGAAGAGAACTGAGGCTAACTTCGATATTCGCACAGCGCCGACGCTGGACGATTGATGATGGGCAGGTTCGGTTACGAGTTGATCAGTGTCATGTTCGTCTTGCAACTCGTCTTTCTCGTGGGTTCGCACACCCTCACGGGCTCAATCGCATTCCTGAACCTGTCGAATAACGGTGCGTGCTCGGTCGTCTTCGGTATTGTGTCCGCCATCATCCTACTGCTATTGGCTCTGCCTCCATCGTTCGCCGAAGTAGCCATCCTCGGATACATCGACTTTGCCTCCATCATCATCGCCATCGGCATCACGATCATCGCGACGGGCGTCCAGCGAAGCGAGATGGCAATGGCCTCGGACTGGTCTGCTTGGCCCGCCAAGGATGCCGGCTTCGTTGACGCTTTCATTGCCGTCACGAACATAGTCTTCGCGTACAGTTTTGCCATTTGCCAGTTCTCCTTCATGGACGAGATGCACACACCCAAGGACTTCGTCAAGTCCATCTGGGTACTCGGAGTCATCGAGATCATCATCTACACTCTGACCGGTGCGCTGATCTACTCCTTCGTCGGCCAGGGCGTCAAGTCCCCCGCTCTTCTTTCCGCCGGGCCCCTCTTGTCTAAGGTTGCCTTCGGTATCGCCTTGCCTGTCATCTTCATCTCTGGCTCGATCAACGGCACCGTGGCCGGTCGATATATCCACGGCCGTATTTACAAGGACTCGGTTACGCGGTACATCAACACGCCCAAGGGCTGGATTTCATGGATTGCGCTCATCGCGGTTCTTACCCTCGTGGGCTGGGTACTTGCTGAGGCGATCCCCTTCTTCGAAGACTTGCTCTCCATCTCATCTTCCCTCTTCATCTCTGGCTTCACCTTCTACTTCCCCGCCATGATGTGGTTCATGTTGATCCGCCAAGGCTCCCCCCTTTCCAAGGAGAACTTGGTTTGGACGATCCTGAACGGCGTTTGCTTTATAATAGGAATTGTTGTCCTTGTCGGCGGAACATACGCCAGTATAGATGATATCGTAAGTTTCCTTGCCCGGGCCCTCCCCTCTCGCAGTTGTACTTTGCTTTTTTTGAAGATTTAGTGGCTAACACCTAGTCTTAGATTCACCGTTATGCCATCGGCGAGGTGCGAGGTGCTTTTTCATGTGGTTCTCCCGCATAATCGCTCCGACATCAGCATTTGAACAAAGTTCTATACCCTTTATTTATAGGAAATATTTGGCGAATTCTGGTAACTCATGCCTTTGGAAGGGCGCGCTCTTAGAGACCCGTGTGGAATCCGAACCCGGTCGATGGTTTATGAGCCATTTACAGTACTAGCTCGGCCGAGATCGGGTTGCGTGCTGATAGGGTTATTGGTACGCTGACTTAGTGTCTTGGTCAAGCCATTGGATACTTAGCTACCACGGCGATGGGAGCGCGGGATGTGTAGTACTACAGCGATTGTCAAGTTGAGCGAGCTATTTCAGGTTTCAACGTTATGCATGAATACTTTCAGTCACGATGCTTGTACCAATACCTATGCTTGCTTTCATTCCATTGATTTTGTCATTGGTGTACATTGGGGTATCTAAGCGGCATTTGTTGGTATTCTATATCCGATCTATTATTCGTACTGGCGTGATGCTGGAAGTCTCGGGTCAGTGTTCATCGGCGAGGTAACGTCCAAGCCAAAAGTGGAATTTGAGATGACAGGACGCTTGTATATGAAACGTCGCGACTATTGTCCTTGAGTATCAGTTATGATCGATTGTTCACTGTGTCGAGAGGAGCATGTACTATTTGTTATTATTTTTCCTCGAGTTGTATAATGAGCAATGCTCACCGCGGCCCCCTTCCAAGTAGGGTGTCATGACAGCTGCCCTGTTGACAAGTTGACTAAGGGGGAACCGTGAAGGAATTCATAATACGGAACCGGTTGAGTGGGGGCAAAGTCAAGGTGTGAGGACTACTGTAGTTAGGGATGAACACTTATACTTAAATCGATTGAACATTACGCTACTCTTCCCTCAAATTGTTGGCTCTTTCAAAGAGCCTACTTGCGAATAGCCTTAGATCATGCCGCTTCATTGTGGTTTTGCTCCCCATGCGTTCGACTCGACTTCCAGGCCACCTTCCGGGAGCACTGAAATCAAACACGGTATCTAGCTAGTGACGAATAGGACTATATACTAAGACATAGCTCAGTTTTAATTGGCGGAAAGTCAAAGACGGATGCCACTCGCCGCATGAATTCTAGACGTTATCGAGACAGGCAGGCAGTCCGTCTACCTCCAGATATAATGTAGTGTGCCGGGGCGAGTCACGTAGGATGAAACGTGAGGTCACTCAACGGAAGGGCAGATGTGACAAGGAGGGTGAATGGGACTCTCTCTCTTGCCGCCTCCATGGCGAGCCGAGTACAGAGTTCCACGCCTAGAATGGCGGGATAAGCGTCTTGCTACATATTGTACTAGGAAGGCCAAGCTTGAGATTGCATTCCCGCGGATCGAGCGGGACTCACCCGTAGGAATTCTCCGCAATGTCCACAGAAAGGCGCGCGCTTTTAGATGCAAGGCTTTGATTCGATTCTAGGGAAGTGACACAAACGGGATATTACTTGTGATGGAAGCCTGTTGGTACTAATATCCTCATGTGACCATCCTTTTGCCATTCAGACTTGTATCTACCCTGCCGGTGCTGTTGAGAGAATCATAAGTATGAGATTGAGGGTCTACGGAATACAGCCATGTCTACGGTTCGTCCTAAAGCGCTGCTTCTGACCTCGCTTTTAAGGCGTCGAGCAGCGAAAGTTTTTTACTGCCCCCAACAATAGTAACACTGCACGGTATAAGATAAGGAATATTAGCGCCAGGGGTTTCCGTGCTGGTGATGGAGGCGGGAACCATAAGCAGACCGCGTTACATATATTCCTGTCCAAGCCTCGCGTTAGATGGACGTTCCACGCGCTTAATCTACACCTGTAGTGCCGCGTTGGCAGCGTTGAGTAATGTCTTTTTGATCTGGTTCTCAAACCTGCGTACCACTTGACTCAAGTTCACCTCTCGGCATTGACGTATACCTGAAATCTGAAAACGCGGCGTCACTTTCCATTGTTACATACCGTACTCCATGTATGCAGGGTAACACCAACATCATTCCGGGAAGCGACTTGAATGGTGGCAAAGTGCAGCTTTAATCCGCTGTCGATCTCGCTTGGGATACGCCACTAGGGCCGAAGTTGTGTGCATGAAGATTTGAAGAGAACCTAGCATACGATCCGCTAAGAAACCGGGAACGTAAATTTCCCAGTGGATCGGATTGGTACCACATGCTATTAGCTACGAGGGAGTCATAGGAAGACTGCTTGTGCTGTGTTGATGTGTTATGTGAGACTACACGTTTAACGTGAAGTTAGAAGCAGTTTCTTCGGTGCGTGTACATGAGCGATAGCAACTCATCCAGGATTTGCATGAATAGTGCGATTCAGGAGATGAGAGATCCTGAGACTGTAAAAGGGGCTGCTCGGTCAATGGATTGCGACCGCTGCAAGACTCAGGATTGAGCCTCTTGGCATTTTGTTTGCAGTTATTGGAAAGGTCCATAGGCATGGTTACAGAAGCGGCGGCACACTCGCGACCTCCATGCATCAAAAGATACCTAACTTTAGATAAGTAGCAGATAGCGCAGCTGCAAATTTCATCGCCACCAACGCCCACACGAGGCGAGGAGCAAAGAAGCCAGAGGTTCTCTATCTCTGAGCTGCCCACTCCCTTCAAGAGCATAGATATATGGCCTAAATGTTTTGCCCTCGTACATGAAAAAGGTTGCAGGAGTACTTCTAGCCCAGCCTCCACTCTTTGAGACCAACCCGCAGATTCACTAAATGACTTTTGAAATGAAAGCTTGGGTTCGGGTCGGGATTTGTATGCCGGTAGGATGCTGACGCCGCACTACTGTGAAGCGTGCAGCCTCATCTAGTTCTAAATGATGCGCGATCAGTGTTAGAGAATATGCGCGATCGACCAACAACATCTGAGTTGCCTACACCATAGGCGTCAGACCCCCACTGTCAGACCTTGATTATGCTACTGCGCAATGGGCGAGAACCATGAACAAAGGACAACAACCCCCACGGGAGAGAAGTAGCGTGGCAGCAATGTCCAACCCCTTCGCGGTGAGCTATTGTAAGTTGTGGTTGGAAAGATATAAGCGCGTTCAATACCCGTTGCCCAACGCCCTTTCTCCCGTAGATTTCCAAGAATACTGCGCATGTATGCGCCGATCGGCCGAATAACAGAGAATTGAATGTCTCGCACTTTAGTAGCCTTACACCAATGAGATGATCATAGATGCTCTTGTTGGTGCAACCAAGGACTCGCGAAAATATTTGTAATTCGCTAAAGCCAATCTTTCAAGCTTATTGGCTGTGTCATGATTGCGAGCAGGCTGTGGGCGATTACCGCTGCCGAGGCTCGCTATACCTACATCGCCGATGTTACCATGCCCGAGGGAAACAGCGTCGTTAGCCAGTAAAATATTGTTGTTCGAATATCGATCTCGTTCTCTACGATCTCTCGTATTTGTTGCCTCGTTAGCAAGCTTACCCCTGTTTTGGTTGAGGATACTTCGTTACCAATGCTACCTCCGAGGTAAGGGGATAGGCTATGTATATAAATCCGCGCCACTCAAATAGGGCTGATTATCATGATCCTGTCGACTTCTGGCGGCATCATGGACCTTCGTGGACTGCAGTCATCAACAAACAAGACCACGAGACTTCGAGGATAATTATCACGCAACATCAGGGGATCTTAGACTAAATGTGTTACTGAGGCTCAGCTCACAGCGCTGTCTAGACGCACTGCCCGATGTCACGCGCAGGGAACGACGGCCATGAGGCTCGTTAGCAACGCCAATAGGAAGCCATAACCCGGAAGCGCTAAGCGGGCGCCGCCCCAATCGTGTTTATCTGTGTTACCTACATACTGGAGGTGTTAGCCTAGAATCATTGGTAACGACAGGGTCCCATTACAGCTATTAGAATAAGGTTGATTAAAATAGCAGACCTGGCTGCAGCCAAGGCAGGGGGGACGCATCTCGTTGCCGGATTTGGGAGCCAGTGTGACCTGACAGGGTTGAAATATTATCCGATTGATGCCGACCCCAAAATCAATGATATAATTGCTGATGGTAGTCATGTCTGAGCAAGAGCATCGCCTCGTCCCTGGTTGGATGAGAAAGAGGAGATGGGAGGAGAAGAGGACATTGGAGGATGGGGGTAACTTGATTACATCCCTTATCCTCACACCACCAAGATCCTGTATCTCTTGAGAATGTAATGATGCACATAACCCAGTCTAGCTTGTGAAGAAGCGTATGATTGAGATCGATTGCCTCCTTCAAGTCGATGGCAATGTGCTTGTCGCATCCTTTCCTTACTAAGGGGTTCCAGGAGCTGAGTGGGTGCAAGGTGACCTGCACTGGCAGACAACAGAATTTTCGAGAGAATTGCTGGGAATTGCAGTTCAGTTTACTGACAATAGCGCTGAAAGCATGCCTTTGTATTGGGGGCGTCTAGGAATAGGAATGGCTGCGAGGTCCAGGTCGACTGGGTGGCTGTGACGTAGCTCTCGAGAGATATAGCCTTTATTAGATATGTCTTAGCATTAAGGCCACGAAGAATCAACGCATACAAATGGATAGCTGTCAGTGGCGAGGGACGACAAGTAGCAAATGTCCGGGAGTAGAGACTGAATCAAAAAAACCCCAACATGGCCAGCGCCGAACCTGAACTGTTGCACTCTCCGTTGGCACCATGGAGGATCTCGCATCGATAGAATCCGGGCCACCACCCAAGAATCTTGAAACATGAAATTGGCCACTGGGCAGCACCAGAGTTTGCTTCGCTGTGATGTCAGCCAGGAGAACACCCAGCTCATCTTGGATAGATGTGCGCCGGCATTTCCTTGGAACACAGACATCTCCTGTAGGTACTGAGCACATCACTACTTGGACATGTTATTGGTCACCTCCGATAGGGACCCTACCTAGACTTGAACTCGGACTTGGACTGTATGTAACATGACAGCTGAAAACCCAAGCAGTTCCCGTAGCATCAGATGGCGGGGCAAGCGAGTGTGGCTGAACACCACGGGTGGGGTGATGTTGTTATACTGCGTACCTCTTCAGTATTTAGAACTATTGATTTCCCGCGGGGCGAGCCGAGACGCATTCGTGCCAGTCGTGCCAGTCGTGCCAGTCGTAAAACAACTTGGAAGTGAACGCGTAAATGGTTCCTTATTCCACGTTGCACAGTCTTGTGCTATTTTTCTCCGGTAACGATGGATGCCTCGGCGGAAGTGCAATCTGCGACTTCAGTGTGTAAGTAGGTAAGTAGGTAAGTAGGCAAATACTTGAGATAAGAATTTAGTCTAAGTTTAACCCACGAAGGATGAAGTACCATGCATCTCTCAGGGTGGCCATGCTGGGTTGGGCCAGGGTCGACCAGGGGAAGGAATGGTGGCAGCGCAAGTATGACTAGCAGAGTGACAATCTCTGGATGAACCAAGCTGCAGATTTGTTCGGCGGCAAGCGAACCGCGTCTTCCATGGCGATCGACGTTAGAGGATGACCGGGGGAATGGTGTAAGAGATACCGGCAACATGCGTCGGTGAGTGAGTGATTTGATTTAACTGAGTGCCTACCTACCACCTCGGAACCATGAAGCATGGCTGCAAGCCTCGGAACTCGATTGTGTCTTTGAAACATTCAAGTGCCTTTATCTGCATCCTTCTATACGCACATGTGGTGGTGTGTTCTAGAAGCGGGTGATAAGCGCTACAGTATAGTAGTACTGTACCAACTAACCTACTCAGTAGGTACTTACTTACCTACTCAGGTTCATTGCAATCGCTGCAAAACACCCGAAACTCTTCCGCATGCAGTAGCCACGCGTACTGTACGCATACTCAATAGTAAGCGATCCAGCCACCATATGCGTCGAATACACTGTTGGAATCCTTCTGCATACTGGTGGGTATGCTATATACAACTACTAGGTAGGTAGATACTACTGAATAAGGACTCCAAATGGGGGCTTCGTCAGTAACCGGGGAAGAAAGCAAGTTGACGATTTTGAATCCCTATGCGTGTGCATCTAACTTCCTTAGTAGTAATCATCGCAATATGGTAGTTCTCCAGTATCTAAACATGCCCAGGGATTTCGACAAGGGGCCCATTTTTGGGTTCGAACTACTATTGTTGAAAGATGATGCATTCTGCTTGGTATTTTTGCCTATCCCCTAACCTTGCCGTAGCAGGTAGCCTGGATTTGGCCCTCCTTGCCCACTCCGTTCTTTCGTGCTGATTCCTTATAGTCTTTGAGCCATACGACTTTAAGATCGGTGTAACGTGTTTGCGATGTCTATCGAAACCTCTCGAGGCTTTCTAGAATCACACACACAAACGTGACTAGGAAAAGCCGAAAAGACCACCTATGCAACTAGATGTTCGCCGAATGAATCTGTTGACTCGGGGCTCTGCTTGGGGGAACGTCTGGAAGACTTCTAGGTTAGCCACAGCAACCCTAAGCAAATGGTCAGCTGCTGGTCTTGGTCTTGGCTTTGCACGACCACAGTAGCGCACGGTCTATTTGATCCAAGAATCTTGGCCATTTTTCTACCAGATACAAGGAGCGAATCATCGTGGTTTTGAGCACAGAACAAGCCACCATCACTCACCATCCCAGCCCTATACTCTTCATGTTACCTTCAAGTCTAAGGGGGATAGATCGCGGCCCGAGTCGTCCAAGTATAATAGTATCTCGCAAGTGAGACTCGAACGAAGTATGTGTTTGCGAAGCTACTGAGTAGTGAACAAGTCAGCGGATTACGTGCCAATTTCTGTAACATACCAGACATTACATTACAGCGTATTTCCATAATTAGATCGACTAGGCGGGATTAGTGCCCTGTTTCTACATACCACCTCGTGGCGGTAGCAGAATGACTACACATGTAATGCTAGCGAAGCTGTATATTTATATATAACTGTGAGTTAAAACTCAATGTATTACCCTAGCTATCTAACAATCATAACACTTGGGCACGCTTAACAAGCAACTGAATATCCCGTAGTAGTGTCGAATGGCGCTCGCCCGTGCAAACCCAAAAGAGGCGTATCTGGTAATAGAGGCAGGGGTTTTGTACCTTTACTCTGCCTCTCTCCACCACCCTGTGGCGGCGGTATTACGCAAGGAACTTAAATGCAGAAAATAGAACGGGCGAATGCATTCTAGCCTACGTGTGACAATGTAACTTAACACGCATAGCTACCTGTCCCCAGTGATGGGTATCTCTGATAAGCCGGTTACTTGATGTGAAGCTGTGGAAGACCTCTTATACTCAGTAGTTGACATATGGTAGAGCATCCATGTCACACCCTGCCCCTGCCATAGAAAGTCCGGTTTCAATATGTATTCAGAATCCCCATCAGCTTCGTCGAAGTACCGTAAATGCTACCTATTCAGGTCAAGTTGATTAATATAAATACGCCCCTTTCAACTGACGTAACCCGTAAAAGGACGAACAATGTAAGTAGATTCCTACCTACCTAGGCTAGCTTGAGTCCTGCAAGTATGCGTGGGTTTCTATATCTACGATGCTGCTGTTTCTGTGTATGCCATCAACTACGGTAGATACAGAGTAGGCACCTGTTATTAGATTTACCCGTGCGTCAACTGCACTCCTGTACCGACAGGCGGGCATCGCACAAATAGAGCCAACGCGCATCCCCGGTATTAGGGAGTCACTGTAACTCTGAATTTAGTACCGCGGGTCCACTGCAACCAAGGAAGTATACCTACCCACCTACCTACCAGGGAGGTACTTACATGGTGCCATGGCACCGTACCCACACCCATGGACTCCCACTTGGGCAGTCCTCAGATACCAGTACCAACCAATACCCCAAGGTACTCCAGTACAGCGCTTGTAATACCTACCTACCTATCTGCTCCCTCCTTGTACATGGGGGTTGTCGCTTGAGGTTGCCCGCGCCCGCGCTTGTTCGGCTTCAACCCCCATCATCTCCTTTCTTACCTACATAACAGATCTACGAGCGTAACACTGCGTGCGCATCGCTTCATCCCAAAAATATACCACGAGTCGCGCCGTTGCTAACGCACGTCGTACGCTAGCTACGCTTCGTGTCACGAGATCAGTACCAGTCCCCTCTCATCTGCCTCTGCAGCCACCGATCCGCCGCACTTGCGCGAGGCTGACTTGCTGCCGCCATTGCCAATCCCCATCGCTGGAGGGATGCCCCATGTCTTGTCTGCGGCAGCCGGCAGCATCACCAGGAACAGGAACAGGAACGGGAACGGGAACCAGAATCAGAGCCAGGCGAAACCATCTCCTGCGGGAGCGTGGTTCGATCCACTCGTTGCTGCGCATTCCTTTCGAGCTCGAATTGGAAATTAGTATAATAATCCCCCCAACCCTCCCTCGCCGCCGCCCCCTACATCAAGGTGGAAGAGAGGCTAGAGCTACCATGCGGTCCGTCCTCCCCTCAATCCTCACCTTTCTAGAAATCTCGTTGATTGCCTTGCCTGCCGTTGTGCCTCGCCCTGTCTTACCTTTCCTTTGCCTCTGTGACATCTCCCGCGCCTGTGTCTATACCGATACCCCAACATTCTGGCCAGCCCTCCGCTTCTTTGTTTGGTGTCTCGACAATCTGGTCTCCAATCATGCTGATGACTTGTACCATGGTAGATCCGATGGCTGCTGCGACTGAACATGTCCCGAGAAGCTTGCCCGGCCGTGAGCCTGAAGACGGCCCGATTGCGCGCACGATACCCATCATCACCACCCCACCAACGCCGACCCCGATCATAAAGACGTCGGCACCCTCGCCGGTTGCCGGAGATCCTATGGATATCACAACGCCAACTAGTTCCACTGCTGCGCAGAGCATAGGTAGGGGTTCCGATGGCGACACAAGCGACACAAACGAACGCAAGGGTACAGCACCGCCTGGCGAACAGAGCTTACTCGGTTTTTCAAATAACACAATGCCGGCACCTTCATCAGTACCGTCGTCAACAGCTGCGCCGGCAGCAGCTGCTGCCGCAGTCCACCAACCCAAAATTGTCCAGACTGCCTTCATCCATAAACTCTATAAGTAGGTCTGCAACATTCTGAAGGAGGCGAGAAGGCGGCTGACTCTCGAACAGCATGTTGGAAGATCCAAATATACAACACCTCATCAGCTGGTCGAGCTCTGCGGAAAGCTTCGTCATGTCTCCTTCTAACGACTTCTCGAAAGTGTTAGCGTACGTGTTGTCAATTGGAACTGCTATCTAGCGAACGCAGAATTGATGGTGATTTAGGCAATACTTCAAGCACACGAATATTTCCTCGTTTGTACGCCAGCTCAACATGTATGGCTTTCACAAAGGTTGGTATTATTCTTGCTCTTAATGCTGGCGTGACGCATATAAATTGACATTGGGCTGTAGTCAGTGACGTTTTCCACACTGGAAGCCCTGAGACGGCACTTTGGGAATTCAAGCATGGCAATGGCAACTTCAAGAGAGGCGATCTTGTGGGACTTCGCGAGATCAAACGTAGGGCCTCGCGGCACGCTCTTATTCATCGCGATTACGGCAATCAGAAGCCTACACCATCGCAACCAGGGACTCCGGCTGAGCCAATGCCGGTCATCCACGACGGAACAGATCCTCGCCTTGCTAACCTCGAACATTCCCTCTACGAGACTAATCTTAAGCTACAGCGCAATGAAGAGACCGCTCAGTATATGCACGTCAAGCAGCAACAAATGGTAGATATGATCAACAGATTGCTACACTTCAATCAGGAGCTGTCTCGGACAGTTCTTGCTCTGGTTCCTCCTGAGAACCCACTTCATAGGGATAGTAAGTGTTCTAAAAAGAGGAGCGTTGAGCTCTCTTCGTCACTTTCTTTCTTTGTATAATTTATTCATATTTCTTGTTCTTCACTTCTTGATTGCTTCACTTTCTCATAGTCGCTAACACACCTCAGTCCTTGGTTTGCAAAGTGAGATTCACCGCCAAAGTGAAGCTTTCACTACAGATGAGTCGCTTGACCCTCCTGTCTCAAGTAGCCGCCAGTACTTCGCCAATCTGGATAACCCACCTGTATCTCCCCGTCAACTCGCACAGGATTCGCGCGCACCAGCACCTCCAGCCCGAGGTAATAATTTCTATCGCCCTCCTGTGCCGTCCAACTTGTCCAGTGGCGCTCGGCGTCCTTATGGATCGATAAGCGGCGTAGGGGGTCAGTCTCAGTCTTCTCCCTCACCCTTACGATCCCAGGCACCACCGCCACCCCCAGGCCCTCATCCTCTCGCGGCAGTTGAGCCGCCCCCCAATAGCCTAGCTAGGCGACATACATCTGCAGATATCCGCGCACATGGATGGCAGCCTAACCAGCCGCCGTATCTCAGCTCGGGGCCCCCTTCGTCAAACTGGCCTTCTTCTCCGAGCCGGTTACCTGTGGACGATCATCGGATGCGCGAGGCCCCATCTGGCTACTCTCTGTCTCGGCCTGCTACTCCTCCTGCCCCACCTTTCTCAAATGGAAATTACGGCAGTAGCTTCGAAAGCCTGAACAATTGGTCTTGGAATTCAGCCAATCGGGAAAACAAGAACCTTTCGATTCGAGATATTTCTACTCCGCCTACGCGGCGAGGAAGTATGGCTCATATCCTGAACCCAACGGATACAGCTGAGCGAGAAAATGAGGATGACCCGAGAGGAGATGACGACCGTAAACGTAAACGAATGCAATAGTTGGTCTTTCAGACCTCGTTGGAATTGATTGAGTCTTTTCTATTTTTGTCAAATTTATTCCGATATTCTTGGTTTTCACCACCCATATCGAAACCAGCCCATGGTACACATTTTGGAGGATCAGCTCTTTGCTTGCATACAGCGGTGTAGGGTCGGAATAGCGAATCTTTTAGGATGCTCATAACGCCGCGGATTCTACGGTGCAACAACGCGTACTCCTTTTGTCCATTTAGTTGCGGCGCGCATCTTGTGATACTAGTTGACATTGTTAAATCTTTACCATTCAGGTGGACAAGGCAGCCTAGCCAACAATATCCCTTTCTTGGGCTAATGCAGAGTCGAGGACTGGAATATCTCGACTGAGGATGTATTTTCTAGAGCCAATGGGTTTCTGCATTGGATAGAATGACGGGGCTGCATCATCTGTCCTTCTTAGTTTTTGGTTGTTGGGTTTTTTTTGGCCAATTCTCTACCGGGAATGTACCACTACTGCTACTACTATGGAAGTTTCCTTACTTCTTTTGACCCCCCCTCTTCGAAGAGCGAAAGCATTTGAGTATCTCAAAAGTGGCACAAACGGCACTAGCTATCGCTTGTGCAAAAGTAACAGCAGTTATCGGGCCTCGCTCGCCAAGCTATTTTGATATCCTTGCCTGCCTTTTAAGTAAGGAACTCAGAAAAAGGCAGATAACTTTCATGACGATGGCAATGACGGTGGTGAATAGACATCAATCAGCTTAGTTAATTCGACAATCAGTGACCTAACGCCTTGCTGTGTCATGCCATGGGTTATGATAATTTGGTTAGGGATATGCATTCAGGAGCACATCTCCAAAGCTATAAGGTTCAGACGAGATACAGTAACTCGTGAGATAGGATAAATCTATTCGGCCGTGTCCTCTTTAGACTTATCCTTCTTCTTATTCTTCTTTTTCTTTTTCCGCTTTTTTGTCTTCTCATCCGAGGCACCTTCCGCGCCAGCCGGTATTGAGTCCGCTGGAAGTGTGTTGGTGCCCGGAGCTATTCCCATATCTATTTCGCCATTCTCTTCCTCGCGCGCCTCCACGTTCTCATCCCCATCCGTCACCACACTACCCTTACTCGACTGCGTTGCCACAAGCTTTTCCGACTCGACCGGCCCTTGCACTTCTGGTTGTCCAGTGATCCCTTCTGGTATCCCCCTGCACCCTTCTCCTCCTTCTCCTTCTCCCTCTTCCCGCGACTCTGGCTCCCGCCGCGCCCGCTTCTTAGCCCGCCCCAGACCACTCCGCCCAGGCTCCTCGTCGCTACTGTCCTCTCGGCGACGCTGCTGCGCCCTGCCCGAGGCGTCCTCCGCCCCGCGCTTCCTGCCCAGGAGGCGCGATCGCAGGACCTGGGTCTCGCGCTCTTTCGCTCGCTCCGCTGCTCGCTTCGAGGAGACGCCGAATCCGAGGCCCGCGTTGGGATCTTGCGCGCGCGTCTCGGCGAACAAGCTGTCTTCCTCTTGTTGGCGCTGACGGGAGCCAGGGAGATTCGGAGAGGAGAATTTGGAGGACAGTGTGGTGGTGGACGCGAGCGCGGAAAAGGATGGTGGTGTTGGTTTTACGGGCGCCGTGGTGGATGTAGTGGATGTGGTAGGTTTGGATGATGCTGGCGCGCGTGACGACGGCATGAAGGAGCGCACTATGCGTAGTTGCGCTTCGATCTGTGTTTGCACCTGGTTCATCGCTACGGTGTAGTTTGGCGCGGGGTTGGACCCCTTGGTTGACGGCGCCATGGTGTTGAGCTCCTTTTGGTCCTTTGCGGCTGTTGCGCTGAGGGTCGCAATGTCGGGACGTAAGATGGAGTGGAGATTATTCAGAGAGTGTTGGTGTAGCTGACTATATGTACTGAAGATCCATGGTGTCTACGGGCTTCAGATCATGGAAAATTAAACTGGATACGATAAGATGGCGGCCTGCCATCTTCACATGCTTATCGCACGCAGTTAAGGAACACCTGTAGTCCAGGTGCTTAAAGAATAATGTCTCATAAATGCATATACTGGTTAAAGTCATAAACGGCACGGGAACAAATCTCAAGATATTAATGGTACCTAGTAGCTGTTGAATTCCTTGCTTAACCCAAAGTTTTGTATGGGAACTAAATCAAGAGAAAATTCGTCATTAAGTTTGGGTAATCAAAAATCCGTCGAGCGTTGCGCCTTTCAATATCATTCTTTCTCAGGTTCATAAAACGCAATAGGCACTCCAAAAGCAGGTCGGGAGATAATAGCCCTCATATCTTGCTGTCCATACCAATCTCCACGGTACGTGATCCTGTCGTACTTTTGGAACATCCGGACAACTGTAGCCATCATCGTTAGCTTCTCCGATCTCAATTTATCGTATGCTGCTGCCACTTACGGCAGTACGCCATCTCCGTCATGGCAAAATTCTGGCCCGGGCACTATGGAACATTGATTAATTAGTATTGGGCTCTGGCTGGAAAACTTCTGGGTAGGTTTAGGCCGCTGTGTTGATGGTAGAAAAGCACACTTACGATTCTGGGTCCGCCGTTGAACGGGATGTATTCCCATGGCCTAGGCTGCCAGACGTACCAGCGCTCGGGACTGAACAGAGAGATGTCCGCAAAATTCTCGGATCCAGGGGGATATAGGTCGCGTCGTCCATGCAGCGTCATTGGACTGTAGCAGACCGTGTCACCTTTCAAGACGCTAATGCTCGGGGCGCCTGGGGCACCTGGCAAGACAGTGTCTGCGAGGGCCTCCTTAATCTGTTTATTGTTAGCAAGCTGATCTACATCTCCTGATGCCTTTCATTGCATCCATTGAAAAATAAAACACTATGGTAGTTGTTAACGAGGGAAGCAGGTGCTTTGCATACTAGGAGGCGGTTAGCGTCTTAAGCAGGGTGAATTTGTCGTGTGACAAACTTACCATTCGAAGGAACTGCAGGATGGAGACGAAGTGTCTCTTGGAGTACGTAACGAAGGTATTTCATGCTTTTAAGCGTTTCGTAAGTTGGTGTGCCGTATTCTCCTAGTACCTCCACTGTAACCACTGAAGTCAGTAATTGCTCTTTAGGACAAAATCCCAGTCAGTTCTGCATACTCCCGAGACACACTTGTGTCCTTAACAGGCAAACTATGACCTCCAGGAGTAGCCTGAACAGGAAGAAAACGACTCCAGGGGTTGCATACGTATCTCAGCACGGAGCCTGGCAACCTTGTCGGGGTAAGCAGCAAGTTCATAGAAGACCCATGAGAGTGTCCCAGCTGTCGTGTCTCGACCTGCCAAGAGAACAGCAACAAGCTGATCGCGGATAACTTTGGGGTCTCGAGTAAACCGTGCCAAGTTATGTAGGAAAGTGAATTCGGTGTCTGCCTTCGTGAGCTTCTCCAACTCCTCTGGCGGAATCGCAAGCGTCTGTTGGATATATGGCATAATGAAACCCTCGATTGTCTTGATATCTTGGTGGTACTCTGTTTGAGGTATAAGCCTGTCAAATGGGCTATTATACAGTAAGCTATGCTCGTACACATCAACGCAATGGTGTAGTCGGGGTAGCGTGTTCTTACCTAAGTAACCGGTAGAAAACTATCTTGATCTGACGAACGAGGACATCGTTGAAGGCATGCGTAAACTCAGAGTTCGGGCTAACACTCATTAATCTCGGGACTCTTCTCGCAACTTTTGAAGGGATTAAAATAGAGCCTACTTATCCAAGCTATTAGCACTCTCACCAAGCAGAAAATCCGTCGTTACATCCATTGTCAGGCGAAAGAAGAGATCCATTATGTCGACAGTCTGACCCGAAGGAGGGATATGGCTCATCATCTTCTCAATCTGACGCTCAAAGATTACCAAATCGCTTAACCGATCGGTCATGAACATTGGGCGGATGAGGTTTCGGCTCCTATGCCACATCTCTCCGTCTGTAGCAAAAATACTGTCGCCGAGAAATGGAGACCACTGTTTGTGGAAGTTGGGCCCCTTTCCGAACGAATGGAAATCCGTGGCTAAAATAGCCTTGACATGTGCTGGCTCTCTGGTCTCAATTGTCCTAGACCCTGGGAGCATTTGAAATTCGTACACATGGCGACTTTCAGGTGGTAGCGAGTCGTATATCTCATTATTAAGCTCCGCTGTCTTGTTCTGGGAGAATTTCGATATCAGGCGCGCAAGTCTATAAGTTCCTAGTGCCTACTCAGTTACAGGAGACTAGTTGGGGGAGGCTCCATATAGGTCATACCAGTCACAGGGTTGTTGCATATGATGTGGGCTCGTTGTCCACCCAACTTGCGGATGGCAACATGTCTCTTCGCTGCTACTGCTAATTGGTAGATGGTGAAGAGCACCAAACCCAGGAGGACGTAGGTCAGCCAACCCACTTGGCCAAGGTTGATGATACTCGAAAGCATGACGTCGGTCGAAGTCCCTACTATGGCAACTGAGAGGATATTTGTGAGCAGCGGTGAAATTCGATCATTGAAGAGCTGGGGAAAATATTCGGGATCTCTCCCCTCCCCATATAATAAAGTAGCTGCCTGATTTCTGGGACTTGGCAGGGACCCTAGTCGTTCGAGTATGGGTGACAGTCCAGCGAGCAGAGTTTACCGGTAGATGTTATGTGCTCATCTGACAAAGTACAGCGTAGATGTGCTCTTGATATATGTTTTAGATGCTGCCAGGTGGTGTAGTACTTGAGAGACGTAGCCATGCAACATACAGAAGGTGATTCGCCCACGGTATACGAAGAGAGAGAGAGGGGAAATGGCTAGGCATTTGCCCCATGTATATATCCTACTTGGGTAGTTTGTAAGCTTCCTACGGCACTTATAATATGTGATAGCTTTCAACGACTTGAACCCGCAGACACCGAATACTCCAGTGTAAGAGGTAGATAGATACTTACTGTATCTACAGTACAATAGCCTGACCTGACCTAGGTAGCTGATGCAGATACAGTGCGATACAGTATCTCGCACGCAAGACTTGTACCGTGTTTTCCCGTGGATCACCGAGACCAGCCGTCACTTGGTGGCAGAACCGGGGCTCTACCTAGGTACATCCATGACCTAGTAGGCTTGCGAGGGGATCAGCCTTTTTTCTGAACTACGTATCACCAACTGGATACTTCAAGCTTGGTATTCCTCGCCAGAACAACGACACCTTGTTTCCGTCTTCGTCTGCTTCGCTGCTGGTTCTCCGCAACTCCGCCTCTTCTTCCGTCCCCTACTCAAGCCGCCTCCAAAATGTTCAACCTTGCGCGCAGCCGGGCTGCGGCTTCTGCCCTGCGCTCGTCCAAGGTGAGCTCTATGCGTTTGCGCTTCATTCAATATATTCAATGTCAAATCACATGGCTACACCACAACTATGGAATACGGGCTGACAGTATATCATCTGCGCTAGAACACTTTTGCTCCTTCGAGGATAGGCGGTCTCGCCCAGCAACAGAGGAACTTGAGTATCCACGAATTTCGCTCAGCCGACCTCCTGCGACAGGTAGAAACTCATAACCCCCCATTCGAGTAGAGAAACATGTACCCCTGACATGTCATTCTAGTATGGTGTCGGAGTGCCCAAGGGATCCAACGCCACAAGCGCTGCCGAGGCTGAGAAGGTTGCAAAGGAGATTGGAGGCGAAGATATGGTCATCAAGGCCCAGGTTCTTGCTGGTGGTCGTGGAAAGGGTACCTTCGACAACGGCTTGAAGGGCGGTGTTCGCGTCATATACTCGCCCACCGAGGCCAAGATGTTCGCTGAACAGATGATTGGCCACAAGCTCATCACGAAGCAGACTGGTGCGGCTGGCCGCCTCTGCAACTCCGTCTACATCTGCGAGCGCAAGTTTGCTCGTCGTGAATTCTATCTCGCCATCCTAATGGACCGTGCCTCCCAAGGCCCCGTCATTGTCTCCTCTTCCCAAGGTGGTATGGACATCGAGACCGTCGCCAAAGAGAACCCCGCCGCCATCATCACCACCCACATCGACATCAACAAGGGTGTCACGGACGAGATTGCCCGCGATATTGCTACTAAGCTTGGCTTCAGCGAGCAGTGCATCGAAGATGCCAAGGATACCATCCAGAAGCTCTACCAGATTTTCGTCGAGAAGGATGCCACCCAAATCGAGATCAATCCTCTCTCCGAGACCTCTGACCACCAGGTTCTATGCATGGACGCCAAGTTCGGCTTTGATGACAACGCCAGCTACCGACAAAAGGAGGTCTTCCAATGGCGCGACACCACTCAGGAGGATCCTGAGGAGGTCCGCGCTGCCGAATCAGGCTTGAACTTTATCAAGCTAGACGGCGACATTGGCTGCCTGGTCAACGGTGCCGGTCTTGCCATGGCTACGATGGACATCATCAAGCTCAACGGCGGCCAGCCTGCCAACTTCCTTGACGTTGGTGGTGGTGCCACCCCTGCCGCTATCAAGGAGGCCTTTGAGCTCATCACCAGCGACCCCAAGGTAACGGCCATCTTCGTCAATATCTTCGGTGGTATTGTGCGATGCGATGCCATTGCTCACGGTCTCATCAACACCGCCAAGACCTTGAACCTCAAGGTTCCTATCATTGCCCGGCTCCAGGGAACAAATATGGAGCAGGCTCACGACCTGATCAACGAATCTGGAATGAAGATTTTCTCGATCGATGACCTGCAGAGCGCTGCTGAGAGATCAGTACAGCTGTCAAAGGTCGTCAAGATGGGTGAGTACATATTTTGTTACTCGCAGAAAACCATCATCAATGAGTCAATAGCCACTAACCCTCTTCTTCTTTAGCTCGGGACATTGACGTTGGTGTTGAATTCAGCTTGGGTATTTAAAGGATGGCATAGACACTGGTTGGCTTCGCTGTACTAACTTCGTCAGGAGTACATGCCTGACGTGTGCATTAAGGAAGGGGTTAATGAATAGACAGAATAGGCGGGCACGAACTGTTTTCTCTCTCATATATATGCGTTATACTCACGTCTGGTCCTGAATCTGTTTCAATGAATTACAATTTCCTAGTATCGATGTTTTAGTCGCTTCGTAACATTGCTCTTGATCTTGAATGGTTTAATAAAAGGGAGACAACTGCAAGATGAGGGCAGACCTAACTCAGCGTTACTCGCCCGGAAATTTATAAGCAGTTACTGATCTGTATGAGCAGTTATAAAGCTATGCGATATCGCCCGAAGGTACATAAGAATTTATGCTCCACAGTACCCGTTTTCCTCACGAAAATGTCCGACCTCGACCATACACGAAGGAGAGACAATGTATATCCGCGCCACGGATACCGCAGGTGCCTTTCCTATCGCACTACAAAGTTGGGAGGCTTTCCAAATATTAACCAGGGCCCTCCTGCCTCCGCCCACGAAATGGATTTCTGTGTCTTTTCTTGCCCATCCAAGGTCCCGTGAGCACAACAAAAATTAATAATGTCCAAACGCCCCAGAAATCTGAAACCCCGAAGCTCAGCGAGGCGAGCAGATCCTACTAGGCCGCAACGCACCGGCTCTTGTAATCGTCAACGAGAAAGTATATGATCTCGCCGTCGAGCACGCCGTCATCGCCGAGCCAGTCCGTAACTAGGTCCACTCCCAGTGACAGAAGTACCACGCAAGCGATCAAGATGAAGAAATACTTCAGCAGGATCGGTGTGAAATGGCCGAGGAGCAGACGCAGCTTTATGAATGCCGTCTGTCGTCTCAACTTCAGACGGTAAGTCACGCCGTCCGCCCAGAACAAGAATCGCTTCCGCCGCGCTACGTGTACGCTTTTCGCACGGCTGAACTCGGCTTTCACGGTGCTGATCGTGGTGGTGAAGGTGGTTCTCATGATGCCGGGAGGTGGGGTGTTCTCGAAGATTTCGCCACCAATATTGTAATCGCCAGTGCCACCACGACCCCCATCATCGTCGTCGCCAAAGTCATTATCAGCCTCTTCGGGAGTGTAAGATACCGTATCCTCACAGATTTCCGAATCGTACGAATCGTAGAGAGCCTCCGCTTCCAGGCACGCTTCTAAAGCCCGCTCCTGCGCCTCTCGTATCCGTCGCGCTCGCTCCTCGCCGCTTGTGGCTGAGCTCCCATAGAAGAGGCTGCGTGGAGGTGGTGTTGGCTTGCAGTTTACGAATGCGAAAAAGGGACGGTAGTATGGAGAGCGCGAGACGGGGATTGAGGCGATGTGTGCTGGGCACCCGGGGTTTTCTGTGCCGTAGGTTCGGCCTGGCACCGGTTCACGGGTTGTTGGATCTCTGTGAGCATATGCCCATCTCTTTTCGCAATAGGGCACCATAGCCATCGGGATCGACTGAGATTGTGTAGTTTAGGATTTACCACTTGTGATGGTTGAACGGTGGAGTTGTGGAAGAAACCTGGCGAGGGCCTTCCTTTTCTCGCATGCGATTATGTCCTGCGATGTCGATGCTAGTCCGAACCGGCTCAAGAACTTAGAGGCACTTGAGAAGCTGCGAGCAACCCAGATCTTCCGAATGTTATTCGTCGGTTGTGGGAAGGAAGGTGCCGGGTCGAGGACCGATTTCATTCGGACTAGGTGAGAGGCGCTTGGGAGTTATGTATTTGTCTACTTCCTATAGCTCATGACAGGATGTTTGTTCATAGAAATATGTTTCTGCCGGTGTTATTCTCTTCGTTACTAGTTGGTACTTGAAACAATCAACAAGATTCGAAAAGGATTAGTATCAGTCTGTCACTGTCTATTGCCTCTCTTACCTCAAGTTAATATGATAGGTGTTACCGGTGTCGAGAGTCACTAACTCTTTTACCATGGTCTTGCGATGAATGTTTCTTTATTTTTCAAAAGTATCTCTCTTCCCAGTTATATTCTGTTCTATATCGAAACGCCGGCAGAGGCAGTTGCCTGTACATCCCGTCAAACATGTTTCAGTCAAGTGAATATTTAAGAACAAGATGTTGCTAGAGGGTTGTGATGCATCGTTCTAACATTGAGTCTATAGAATCTATCTACGGTAGACTTTCGAACATACGTGATGTCGGCACTATTTACCAGGAAAGAAGCGAAAGAAACCTATACATCGAAAACTCTAGAAAATGTTCAGTATGTACCTGATTCCTTATCCGACGATCACGAAGCGCATGCACGAAGATCCTTGGTTGAAAGGAATCATCATATCACGATGCCGACAGCATCCATGGCATATTACGAAGTAGAAGCGTCCGGCGAAAAGGGGCCTGAATGAAAGTTCACAATTGACTCATACTAACCTACTGAGCACCTACATTTCTGAACTGCTGGTAAGTAGCACTAACTGGAGATGTCCGGTCTTCTCATTAGGTGAAAGACAACATTAACGTCCTTACCCTGCAATAACCAAAACCCTACTGTTCGACAGTCTCACCGATGGATCTATACACAGCACCAGCCTAGCGTTCATGCGGCTAAGGTTTCGTTATATCAAGATATAACAGAGAGGTGGTGACGTAGGATGACTTTTTCCAGCTTAGCACTCGATCCTTGTCATTGACATATGGTGAGAAAACTGACGGAGTATGACGGACACCGCTTGTTACTCCGTCACGAGTTATCTTACAAGCTACTCATGATAGGGATATATTATGGCATGCCACAACAGCACGAAAACTGTCGATGATATGACTGGATTAAGGAATGTAAGCTGATCATGCAGAGCAGTATTGCCCGTCTGTTCCAACATAAACTCGATGCGTGAAACAAGTTGCCGATTCAGCCCCTAGACAGCACGGCAGGCTATCCTTAGCAATCAATAGAACCATTTCGTCCATACTCCATACTTACCTAGCCTGCTTCAACGATTCTCATTCCGGGTTACATGAACCCAAGACCGAATTGGTGGACCCCAAATGAAAGAGGTAGAAGTGCGCTGTAATTCTCACGTGTCAAGGAAAATGATCAAAAAAATATCGTCTTGTCGCAGGGTGCAATGTGACCGCAATTGTAACGCTACACTGCGCTGCTAGGTCTTATGACGAGGTGGGATCGACAAACCAAAGGCGACGAAACCAAATGTGGCGGCAGCCTCTTTTTTACCCCAAGAAAATATATTAGCAATACAAATATTTTCAACTGGTGAGTTGTGTTGGAATGACGACGAAAATATTTGCGGGCAGACAGGCGTATTGAAACGGTCGAGATGCCGAAGGCCGAAATTCAGCCAGCATTTGCCTTACGAAGGCGCGGAGTTAGTACCGAGTCGCGAATGATCAATAGCATACTCTAACGGTCAGAAAACCCGGGTATTTCTGGAGCATAAATGCTCAATAAACGGTCATACTCGCATTTTTAGAGCATGCGAACTCGTAAGATGTCACGCTATGAAAACGACTTATCTGTCTGCTTGACATTTAGCCCATGACATTTGTGGATTACAATGGGCGCCCGTCATTAAGCAATCGGTGTGGGGGCCGGCATGGGGCCGGAAGAGAAAAGCGACACCAGTGTATCTATTACAGCACCATTAGATATGGATGATGTATCCTGTCTATTTGGCGATGTCGTTGATGATGAAAATGGGCCGCAGAGATATGGAGGGAAGGGCAGGAAGGGGAGAAGACCGCTTGTTCTCGCTCGTTAGGCGTTGATAACATGAAGCATAGGTGCACTCGTGAATATAGCTCGCTGAGACTACGCCAAGTTCGCAGCCGTGACCTAAGGACCTCCGGAGGACTTTCCGGAAGTGTCTAGGGTTGCGCCAAGGGGCGGCGCGGCGCGAGGGTGATTATATAACCAATAGTACTGCGACCCCTAGCTGTCATGTATTTCGAGGTGCCGCGGAGGCAAGAAACAAAGAGAAAAACAGAATGGGAACGGAAAAGTACTAAGGGACCAGCCTTAACGGATTCGTTATCGTTTGCATGGTACACCTTGCATGACATTGACAAGGCTTCGGTCAGATGGCAGGCGTTCTTTACTCTGCCGAGAAACCGGACAGGGTTACGAGTATAAAGTCCTGTTGATTCTCCCGAGTGAACGGTGGATGAACACGTCGTCAGATGTTTGTCTAAGACAGTCACTTTCTTCTTTGAGTTGGCTATCGTGCTTCGTCAAGCTTCTTGGAAGAAGCCCTTTTCACATGATATAAAACGTCGGTTCTCGTCACCCCACAAGGCTGCGGAATTACCCGGGAGTTGGACGACGGATAGGAAAAGTCAGAAGTGCCTGTATTTCTACGTCGAGCACGTCTACTCTGTTTGAGAACATCCATCAGAGAGAGGAATCTTTTGACCAGCCGTCAAGAGAGATCGCATCGTCACCCTTGATACCATGTCGAAAACGCCAAGTTCTGGGTTTCGCGAGTGGTGGCGCGCCGAGCTCAAGGCCCCGAGGAGCGCATTATCTAGCCCTTCCTCTTCCATTTGTCCGTGTGCGTCTTGCTTTAACGGGACGAGTTGCGCTTCACAGGTGAGTTATTTTTCCAGAAGTCTAAGCCCCGAGCTGCATATTGACTAGCTTGGCAGACCGCGAGGGATATCCCTTCGCGCCAGATCGCTATCAAGAAATTTCACCTGTTTTCGAATGGGAGTAGGGAGAGCATGGCATCGGATATGGTACCTCTCCGAGCAGAGAGTACCTGGACAAGCAGATCAAGTTCTGAAAGCCAATCTCGGTGAAGCGGAGTCTTGAGTTTATGACTTGTGATGAAAGCATATTCCTGATCACCGAGCAGTAACGAGATCAGATATGATACGGCATGGCATGGAGTTTTGGTTGGAGTTTGATGTGAATTTAACTGGTGAACAGAAAAGCTGAAATCCGACAACATGGGAAAATATGGAGCGGGTGCCAAGTCTAGAAGTCTTAGCGCAGTCTAGCGGGCTGTCAGCACCTAAGTTTCAGAGCTAGGCTATCTAGATTAGCGATGTATTTACAGGGACTTACAGGGACTTACAGGGGGCATTGATCTTCCCGGAACTGTCACAGCTGTGGCTGACCGCTTGTAATGCCTAAGTTTGATACGTACTACAGTATGCACTTACCCGGTACTAACCGTCCTACGCATTCTCTGGGCAATTTGGCAGCTGTCAATTTTCCAGGGGCATTGCCATTCTAGGCACGCTTATAGTGTTTGCAAATAACATAGGCAATTATCGCTTATCTATTGTTCATTTCGTCCTAGGAGACATAGGTACGTACATATCTGATACTGCAGAGCGTTACTGGGTGACGTCAGGTGCTGAGAGCAGCACCCCCGATACCAACCCAGCTGCAGCTACAATAGGTACCTAGCTTATTGCGCAACAGGCGCGCAATATTAACGTCGAGCTTGCTTTTGAGAAACATCTTGAACAGAAAGCGTCGCTTTTCCGAGGAGCCATCAAGGATGCCTCCCAACGTCGATCCTGCTATCATCGCGGCGCTGAGGCTCGACCCCAATACGACAAAGACCACCCCCCATGGAGGGTCGGGGTTCGCATCAACTTTCAAGTTGAGCTCCACCGTGAATGGAAAAGATATCAACTACTTCGTGAAGACTGGGACTGGGGAAGATGCGGCGTTGATGTTCCAGGGTGAGTCTCAGAAAACCGAATCAATTTTCTAATTGCCAAATTAATCTGCGCACCTAGTACTCACATTTACACATGCGATAGGCGAACACGAATCTCTTAACGCTATATCTAAGGTTGTCCCGGGATTTTGCCCCAGATCTTATGCCCCCTTTAAAGATAGCCAGAACAGACATTTTATGGCCACTGACTTTCTGGACCTCAACTCATCTGCGCCAGGCGGCTCAGGTGAGACGTTGGCCCGCAAGCTGGCTTGCATGCACACGACACCCGCGCCCATTCCTGAGGGCTTCGATAAGCCCATGTACGGTTTTCCTGTAACTACATGCTGTGGGTCATCCCCCCAGAATAACGGCTGGAAGTCATCGTGGGCAGACTTCTACGCAAACAACCGATTAAGGACTATTCTTAGCGACGGCGTCAAGAAGAACGGCGCTGATGCCGAACTTTCCAAGGCTGTGGAGAAGACTGCCGACGTGGTCGTTCCCCGGTTACTCGGAGACGACCATCTGAAAGGCGTACAGCCCGTGCTTGTCCACGGGGATCTCTGGAGTGGGAATCACGGGCGCGGACGGATTGCGGGTAAAGGGGGCGTGGAGGAGGTCGTCTTCGACCCCTCGTGTGTCTATGGGCATTCTGAATACGAATTAGGCATCATGAAAATGTTTGGCGGCTTTGGATCTGCCTTCTGGAAAGAGTATGAGAGCCTAGTGCCGAAAGCTGAGCCTAAAGAAGAGTGGGAGGACCGCGTTGCTCTATATGAGTTGTAAGTGCTCTTCGATTGATACATGGGAATATCTTACTAATTCAGATCCCTAGATATCATCATTTAAATCACTGGGCACTTTTTGGTGGGGGTTATAGAAGCAGCGCGATGTCAATTATGAAGAAGCTTCTGGCGAAGTATACGTAGCAATGCAATTGAGACTATCAGTAGAATATTGCTGCAATCAATCATTTGAGGCCTATACATGGCTACTGATACAATAAGCAAGAATAAGCCCATTTCGTACCGTCTTTCATAATCCTTTCGACTCAGCGACAGAAGGAAATCTGTGTAACAAGAGACGGTGAGCCATACTGATGTGAAGTATGCTTGGGTACGAATCTCGTGAAATTGGATTTGAGTGAAGGCCAGCCGGCCGCTAATGGGAGGCTTCTCCGCTTTTCCCACGTCCAGACCCGCTGACTGATGTGAAATCCGGCTTTACTTCTCACATCCCATAACAGTGCCGTCAAGTCAGACAAACAATCTGTTCAACCTGGGTGCCGATGCCCTGCTAGATTCAGAATAAAGAAAACCTCCATTTACCGTCGTATACAGTGTCCTTAATGACAGAAAGAAGCCGAAAGGCGATAGTCGTGGGGATCAGCGGGGCTTCGTCGAGCGGCAAGACAACGCTCGCTCGTCTCCTGCGTGACGTCTTCCCACATACTTTTATCTTACATGAAGATGACTTCTACCGGGCCGAAACGGAGTGAGTCGAGCGTTACCCTCATATTCGGTGAGAGGGTGTCAAAATAAGATCGAATCAAGATGGGTTCGGATCGATCAAGTAACGTGCTAACTCACTGACTAGACTTCCTTCAAAAGATGGTCTTCTCGACTGGGACTGTGAAGCGGCCCTTAATTTTGACGATATGGCCAGGGCGCTAGAGCATATATGCGCCGAGGGCACATTTCCTGTGAGTTGAGAAGCTCGTTCAATTGGCGATCCATCGCATCGTGTGGAGTCTTTGACAATTCCACTATCTCCGTCTCTTATTATGAGTGAATAAGCCACGAGAGATATGAACAATGCTACTTTCGCAAATAAGCCTAAGAGATGGGCAGAGAATAGACGGCACGCCCACCTCGTTACCACCCTTACACTCAAGACTGGAAACCCCGGGGGAATTACCGCTAACTCGACCCCAATAGCCCTTCGTCGATTCCAAAGAAGACCAGAACTCCGTAGGCAAATGCACAGTCCCAGAGTCAGCCATAAGCGCTGCGAAAGCCCGCGTAGAAGCATGGCTAGCACCCGGCCAACCCGGCCACGCCATTTTCTTTCCTTCCCCCTCCTCCTCCACATCACCCCCCTCATCTTCAGCGAACCTGCGCCTCTGCATCCTGGACGGCTTCCTGCTCTTCGGCCCCAACCCGCCGCTGCAACGCATCACAGACGAGCTCCTAGACATCAAGCTCTTCCTGACCGTGAGCCGGCAGAAAGCCACGACGCGTCGCGAGGCGCGCGACGGCTACGTTACGCTCGAGGGCTTCTGGGCCGACCCCCCGGGCTACGTGGACAAGATTGTGTGGCCGAACTACGCCGAGTCGCATGCCTGGCTCTTCGAGGACGGTGACGTTGAGAAGGGTTTGAATGGGAAGGTTCTGAGACAAAAGGACATCATGGCTTTACCGCAGGTAATTGGAAGAGGAGGGGGGAAGGAAGATGTACAGCTTGATGTTGATATGCAGGTTACGTTTGAGTGGGCTGTTGAGACGCTTATGCGAAAATTGGAGGAGATTACGGGAAAGGCGTGAAATTCATGATTAGGCATAGGTTATAGAGATTTCAGTAAGACGTTAGAATTGCAATACTTTTTCTACTGTTATTTACCTATACAAATATTTTTAAAAGTATTACTAGTCGGTTAAGGAGAAGATCTTGACACGGCCAATCATATCTCGGTACACTCAGGCATCACGTAACTCAACCTGAGACTATGCAGACTCCTTTCTCACACTTCATTGCCACGTATCCGACTTTGATGCCGTCGCAGTGCACCCAGTGGGAATGGTGTAGGCGCGGTTCGGGTCGGCCTCCCAGACGACAGAGTTATCCGTGTTGACCACGATGTACTTATATTGAATCGCCTGGCCGGGTGTGAGCGAGATAGTGCCGGTCCACACCGGATTGCTCGAAGTGTATTGCGATGCGCTCAGGGCCACTGCCTTGCTTGTGTCCCAGTTGCCGAGCTGGCTAGTGTTGCCGGCGATCTTGACGGTCTGACCGTAAATCGTAGTCTTCTTGACCGTGAAGGACACCGCAACGGCCGTCACTGATGTGCAAGCCCCAGTGGTCGTTGTCGTTGTCGTGCCTTTCGTAGTCGTAGCTGTAGGCGTAGTGAATGTGGCTGTCGTAGTTGCGCTGCCGTTGGGTATTTGACCTGCTGGCAAACTGGCGATAGTTGCAGTCGAGTAGGATCCCACCTGAGACGTAGCGACGCAGCTACCTGGTACGGAGGTGGCGGCTGGGTTCGTTCCAGCCCAACCCGCAGGTACGACTCCGGCTCGGCGGGCCACACAAGTCAGGAAAGAGGCGTAGGACCAGGTCAAGTCCCGAGCAGATAGGGGTGTGCCGCTGTTTCTGTCGTACTGCTCGGCCAGTGAGCCGTTCGTTTGCGCGTATTGCGATACCTTGTTGATGAAGCCATCTGCGTATGAAAATACAGCATTGTATATAGTCGTATACGTGTCAGAGTCAGAATCATAAGTGCCAGCAGTTACGGAAGGCACAAGGTCTTTGAAGAAAGCCAGAGACGTCGATGTAACTGTGATGGAGCCTGTAGTTTGCCACACGTAGAGTGCATCATAGAGCTGTTCAGCTGCCGCAAGCGTATTGAGGTACCAGCTGTATGTGTGTCAGTGCTATTTCTTCCGTTGAGGCTATGTGTCCACTTACGGGTTGCCGTTGTAATATGTATCTTCCGGGTATCGGCCGACTGCAGGGGCAGAGCCGGCGGAGATACCCGAGTTGATCGTATAGATGGAACGGAATGAGTCAACAACGACTTTGTGGCTGGCCAGAGCGCGGTCGCTGCATGGCTGGAAAGTAGCCGTATCACAGCCAAGCGATGGATCGAAATTATGAATAGACCCCAGAATGACATTGGCATCCTTTGCGGATCGACCGTTGTTGACGTTGATGTTGGCGAGCGTATAGCCGCTGGACGCCGACCAAAATGTCTGTAGGAAGCACAGAACCTGGGGCGCAATAGCATCGCATGCAGTGCAGCTTGATCCTAAAGCTTTGGCTAGAGCACTGCCTTCGATCAAAGCACGGTGCTGGGCCGCAACGGTGAAGAACGAGCTTCCGTTCACTTCCTCCCAGAGATCGAACCCGGTCTGATTCCAGTATTGGGCAACATAGGCTAGATCATTGCGAATGATAGGCCAAACGAGACTACTAGCTGTTGAGGAGTAGCCATTGTCTACCAACCATTTCGAATACCCAATCACTAGAACACTCGTGGTTAGCAGTTAAAATTCGAGACATTTCTAGGCTACTACACTATACACTCCTGTCGCAAGAGCCCAAAAGAGAGCTTTTTCGGTGTAAGTAGAGAATGGGATCGAAATTTACTTACTTGCAATGGCTCGAAGTGCTGGGCCATCACGCTGTGGACGACCCCAACCGCCGGTAAAAGCAGATCCATCGACGTTATACTTAGCTTCTCCAAGCCCTAAGCCGTTCGATAAACCTCCAGATGGGTTGGAAACGGTCTGCAGCTTAGACTGGGAGACGATATAGTTCGCAATCTCATTTTGGAGATCTCCATCGTACTCGTTGGCAAATCTTTCAACTATAGCCTTGAAGACGAGTGCAGAATCTCGAGTCCAAGTGTACCAGTCTACCAAAGAGTAAGCACATCGCCGGCAAGGCATAGTCTAGGGTAGACTACTTACAGTCAGGGTTGGATTTCGAAGGAGACGCAATGACGAGCCCAGAAGCGACTCCCGCTGAGTTGCAGCCACCGGAACCAATATTGCATAGCAGTTGGTCTATGGCTATCTGCTCCTCGGTAGCGATGAAGTCGTTCACGGCACGCTGGAGCAGCATGCCTTCTTGTCGCGCACGCGACACATCAGGTCGGCCGAAGACGGACTGGAAGGCACAGCTGCCCAGGAGCATGAAGGACGATAAAGCATACATGACGGGCTTTATGAGTTGACTGCTGTTGGCTGGGAGAAGTGCCGATGTGGTGTTCTGGATGACTTCCATCTCGACTTATATGCCTTTCACCCGGCCGAGGAGCTCATCGTGTGAATGCACTTGGCAACCTGGATAGGCCAGCCGTGGAGCCTCGCGTAAGGTAAGGTGGCCGTGCGTTGGAGGCTAGTCAAAGGGCCGATTCCAGCTATGAATTGCCCCGGGCCCACGCTATGGCGCGATCTCACGATGTAGCCCCGAAACCAGGGTTGAACCCCCCGGCCGCTGGACACGCAACGCCGATGAGATGGGCCCTCGTGTAACGGGCGTTGGATGGGGCGTCGTCTGGGGACGGCACGGACTGGCAGACTAGACTAGACTAGAACCTGGTACATAGGCCTATAGATATAATTAAGCCGTGTGTTCCTGAGTCGGCCCGCTATGGGGTGGTTTCATGGATGCCACTTGAGAGTGCATGTGGCAGGCCTTGATTAGGAAATGGAATCCGGGGAGAGTGCATCGGCACTGGGCCATGTTCGGTTCGGAGAGCGGGCGCGATGCGGGGCATGTGTGCGGGGAGTTACGCTACAGCGTCTACTAGTAAGCGAGTCCGGGGTTGACGTCTAGAGCCCAGCTTCTCCCCAGTCTTTACTCTCGTGAATTATAGGGCTGACAGATAATATCTCGGAACAATACAGCTTGAGTATAGCGTGGCAGTTGTAAGCACCTTGATGCGTAAACTCATTAGCCTCAAAAATCTTCTCTAGGAGGTAACCAAATCGGCCCTTTGACAGTTTGAGTGGAGTATAGCTGCTGAGAGCTCATCTAAGCATGGAAACTTCCGCAATGCCAAGTTGGCGGAGATATGAGTTCAATGTGTTGTGGCGACACTGACTGATGATTCTAGTCTGGTCATTCGTTGTTGTACGGGCTCCTACGGCAGTTGCTAGTCCTCTCAGACTCTTAAGATAACGACGTATGCTATAGGAATGAGAAGATAATCTCGTAAATAGCACATCTTATTGGCAGACAAATCGGTATTCCGAGAGTTATGGGATCTCAATAATTAGATTAACTGAATTAAATCCATTCCCACAAATATGAGCGTTACAATTTAGTACCTCATTGTTTTATGTTGTCTCTTAGTCGAAGTTGAGTAAGTAGGCAAACCAAGACGACACTTAACTATGACTATCATGCTCTTGTCCAGGTAAAAGATGGTTTTACGTGTTAGTGCAGCCCATGACATAAATTTCCATGGTACTGAGGATCTCGAGTTGGAGGGAATCGGTCCTGCATGTTTTCGATTCGGGCCTATCTCGCACAAACTTAACGCTCACGGACTTGATTTTCGAAACTCAAATTCAGAGGCGTCGGGGTAATTACAATGTAAATTCACGCTTGCTTGATTTTGAGCTCTAGCCCACGGCCCTCATCCTCGAGCGCAACAATCATGGCGTTGACCGCCTTGTCCAAGTATCCATGTCTGTAAGCGTGCCTGAGCTGGGCTCGTGTTTCGGCGTCAACGGAATGCGTCAGCGTGGCGATCATGTCCGTCTTCCAGGCATCCAGGCCAAGCCTCCAAGTTTCGACAATAGAAAATATGCAGAAGCCTAGACCTACTACAAACGCTGCTAAGGGGGCCGCGATGTACGACCATTCGATATGAATCCGTATAGTCCACTCTTGAGTCATACCAACTTGGGTCGTGTTCGAAGTGTCACGCATCCAGTTTGTGATGGCCTGAGATGCTCTTTCAAATGTTTCTGAGATGTTGGTACTCTGATATAACGCTTGAACTACTGGCGGCACCCCGTTCGACCCTGCGTCCCCTTCGGGTGGCCACACCATAGTCTCTTCGAAGAAGTTGTCGTTTACAAAGCGTAGAGTGCTGCCAACAGCGCGTTGTGTCAAGTTAAATTGCGTCCGGATATCCCTAGGTAGCCCTAAATACTGAACATCATCGTCAGGTATGACAAGTCTCAGATCATTTCGAGGCGCATCTCCATAATCATTGTAAAGCGAATTGTTATTCCAGTCGTTCCAATCTTCGAGTTCTTCAGGAGAATATCCAGCGTCTTCGACGACGCGAAAAGACTCTGGATCACGATTGGCCCAAGTCGCAATAGACTCTTCTTTTAGCTCTCCTTGCACGACATATGACTCGTAGGCCTTGGTGCAGAAATGAAGAGCACATTCTGTGGCAGTGACTGGCGCATCATCCCACATGATGGTACCACGTACGTAATCATCGGATACCCTAATCATCTGCACCGCTGTCATCATGGTGTTAAGATGTTGAAATGACAGTGTGTTCTGCTGATTGGCCAGCCTCGTAGCTGATATGTACGCTATTGGAGAATCTTCCGAGCCGTATTTCGCCATGCTCATGTTGGTAAGGTTGAGCCGCGGAAGCGAATGGATTGTCCAGTTCGTGTATATTTGTATCTCGTGTTGCTGGAGTGTGCCAAGGTTGGTACCTTCTACTCGGTGCCGCTGTAGAGAGCCTGTTACATCATTGCATGCGCTACACACGGCCAATGTAGAGAAGGGGCTCCAAGTACAATTAGCAGTAGGGCATACAAAAGACGCTGTTTGCCTCTTTGCCGTAGACAAGTTATAGAAACCAGAGTTTAAACCTGATACTAGTCCCAGGTCAGGTTGTGAAACGTAGGGAACCACGGAGACGGTTGTATTATGTGATACGTTTATTGCCCCTAAGACACCCTCGTAGGCATAGTATGTGCCGGTATCGAGGAAATCACTGCGGCCAAGAAAACCGTGGAGTGCAGTATTTGAAGAGTCGATCCGGCCGTCAAAAGATATTATAGCTTGGAAAGAGGGTTCGAAGGCTACTGATTGATTACATTAATTAAAACTAGTCATTATAATTAAGTGGAGTGCTCTCAGCTTCTGCGGACATGAGAACCTTGATACTCTCAAATTTCCCAGAAGAAAAGAAATAGAAACCGTGAATTACTTACGAAGAATAACCATTACAGAAGCACCGATAGCAGCCCTGTGACTACGTACGGCATGTTAGCTTATAGTCATACGATTCTCATAGGCACCAGTACATACTAAGCTCTAACCCGCAGGATCAGCCAGAAACTCCCCCACGGCCCCCGGCTCGCATCGTCAAATCTTTCGAAGGTTAGGAGTTTGTCTGGATGCTTTCTAAACCAGGTCCACTTGGCTTGACCAAGGCAGGAGCTGATGGCGAAGCCTAAAGTAGCTCGAGCAACAGCTGCGAGGATAGAAATTGTCGTGGTTGGAGAGAACGACGATCTCCAGTGTGATAGGGGCATATCGTCAATACAGGCAAGCAAGATTATCAAGGCTGTCACTGCGCTTGCACTCAAAGCCAGTGCGAGGTATTCCCATGCCCAGCCCGGACCTCGGGTCGATGATACATATTCTGTCGACCGTAGCGGGGTATGAGGGATTGACGCCTCTGGATTCAACGATTTTCGTGGAATTGTAGATTGAGTTGAGATGTTTGACGAGTGACTACCCTCACGTGAATGGCCCTGCGATGCAGGCCCGAATACCGAGGTTATCCCAACTGGAGTCGCCCTATCCAAGTCTGTACCAAACACCTCCCTTTCCCAGAGCAGTCGTTGGTTCTCTGCTGATAGCATCATATCACAGGATTTGTAGGTAGATGTTTTCGTGATATCAAGGGAGATGGGATATCAAGTTAAGAGCCTATCTACAGATCACATGGAACTTCGATCCCCATTCTGTGCACAGAGTGATGCGCCAATACATGAGAATATCCCTGATATCTCCCACAGCCTTAACAGCGTTTAGTGGCGGAGTATCCGTGCATTTTTGTACCTAAACTTACTAAAAATACAAGCACATCGTTATGTCGTGATACATGACAGAAACTGGGATCTCGTAAGTATTTTAGGAGGTCACCGAGTCTTGGCCAAACCCCAAGTGACGATTCAACATAATGACTCATCACATTGATGTTTGCATGCCTGTAGTATAACTGGAAGCTACGGCCTTTTGTACTTGCATCGCGAAGTATTATTACGGCTACCTTACTACTTGACTTCGCATTGTTGGCTGATTTCTTGCTACATATTACCTGCAGTGACAGCACCGATATTTTCGTGATGCCGTATCCCGGGGAATTCAGCGGTATAAAAAATCTACGTCTATTTTTAGGGTGACCAGTCCCTAGACTGCTAAGACACGCCATGCTTACTTGCAGCGACGTCTGGAAGACTAATTATGCCCTTCAGCTCAGCATTAAAATGGCGAAACGATTGGATACAGAGATGACACAAGGACCGAATCTATATGCGCATAAAACCAACATCAAGGCAATGGGACCAGCAGGCAGAACGAAATCAGATTGAGTCCTAGGTTTTATGAAGCCCAAAGGCCACGAACAGGTGGGGTCGACTCCCACCTTGGAGGAGAAGATTTCCCAAACCATTGAGACTGTTAGCTCACGCTGTAGAGTCCTTATCGTGTCCTCTCAGCTTGGTGGCACCAAGCACATAGGCGTATCCATGCCTCCCATGCACTAGGTTACATTTTTGGCACCCCCATTGTCCGGATACGAACCAGCCACTCGACGTTGGTTCGACATGGCTGTCCCAAATTATGTCGACTGGTGAGGCTGAGCGGCATACACAAGTATTATCAAGCTGCCTATAAGTCAGTATTCCGACTGTGAGACTGAGAATCGGCAAAATTGGATATGGTATAATTAGATTTTGTTCCGCCCGAACGACGAGTCTCGCTTTGGGGTACATGCGTTGGCGGCTAGTGTGCGAGTGGTCTATCAATGTAATCTGGTCATCAACCCCGGCTCTGGCATCAGGGAACCAAATCAAAAGCAGCTGGTGGCTAGTGGTACTATTGGTTTCATCATCTTTGGAGGAGAGAGTAAGTCGCGGAGTGTTACCGCGGGGGTTGCTCCGACCGCTGGGCAGCCACTTGGGGTATTCCCCAACGTATTATGATAACTGTGCCTCAAAGACACTACCTAAGTATCTACCTACCTAGCACAGGTAGGTAAGCATACAAACATGTAGTAGTATCATCTGACAACGTGGTTCAATATCTTGCCTCAAAAGTTGATTGTTACTGCGCCCTAGAATTCGGTCCATGGGTAAAGACGTAAAGAAGGTAAATCTTTGAGTCACGGCTTTCACTCGTCAAGGGCAAGCTACTGACTACGCGGTGCATCCAATTATAAGATGGACAGGGGTTCCATCGCGGCCGTTCGCGGGTGCTCTGCGTGGCTGGTTTCCGCGTTTTATGGCTCGGTGCATGTCACCTAGACACGCAAGAGCACAGGGATCCTTGACTAGGTTTTATCTATCGTTTCTCTATCATTATCACTAGCTTCGCGCATCAAGATATTCCGAATATACTGAAATACGTGCTCTAGATATCCGACTCCAGTATGGAATAGACAGATATTGGCATGTGCAAAAAAGATTTGCACACTGTAAACATCACTCTGCTGACTGCTTCATGGATCAAGTCGGGTATGCACTAATGACTGCGGTCTCTAGAGATATAATAGCCCTACAAACAGCGGCGGGCATCTAGGTATTCGTGGTACAAGCAAGACGGATCGATGGCTTCCAATAGAAGCAAGCAAGTTCAAAGCAAATAAGACTGTTCATGTAGACATCGTATGGTTTTCCCCCACCTCATAAATCAAAGATCTCAGCTGTGGCTTTGGAATATACGGTCTCCAGGTCCATCGCACCGAGCTCAGCCTTACGGCGAGCTCAAGCGCGCTGGACTGGTTACTCTGCGACCTGTGATTTGGACTGACACCATGGTGAGTATGATGATCCCATAAGAAATCGAGCTGCCTCGACCATCAACTCTGAATTCGCGATGCGAACAGAGGACGGTCGGGCACAGGTCGGTGGTAGAAGAAGAGGAAAAGGAATTCTTAAAGCGAGAAAATTTGAGAGTTTATATAGGTACCAAGATACCTGCAAGTGGGGCTTATCTGTGCCCACTCTGGCAACCTGCCCGGCAACCCTCATGCCCTGACCCACATGGCCACTTTACAGTGGATACCTTGTAGGTACGTTGGTACTTGGTCGGTAATCTGTGGCTGAAAGGTGGCTGGAACTGCCACAGCCTTTAAATACATTAGGTAAGTACCTACAGGTAGGTGCCTACAGCAGGCTCGCTAGGTCAACTGGTACATACCTACCTACATGTACAGATCTGCGCATGCAGCGATGCGACAATCTTCAACTTTTCTTTTCATCCATCACACACCGTCGATAACGCCTTGATCTGTGCTAGTCCAATATTTATCTCCTCAACCTCTGAACTTCCGTAGATATATCCTACACAAGATTTAGGCTCTCGCCTCGGAAATGGACGCCGCCTCGATCGAGGAGACAAATCGTCTCCGTGTCTCTCTAGGCCTGAAGCCCTTGCCGGTCCCTGGGGCAACCGGTCCACAGTTCAAAGAGAAACCCGCCGCTTCCGAGGACGGGGAATCTGCGAATACTCTAGAGACGCGAGAAGCCGCCGCTTACGACAACTACAAGAAGGTCCAGGACGCTGAAATCGCGAAAAAGCGTCGCGAGGAAAAGGCTGCAGCTATCAAGAAGGCACGTGACGCGGCCAAACGATTCGAAGCATTGGAAGGAAAGAGTCTTGGAGAGGCGGATGGAGATGGCGATCTGGACGCCAAATCGTGGTTGATCAGCCAGAAGAAGCGGCAGAAAAAGATCGAGAAATCCCGGAAACAGGATGAAGAGTCCGAGGCTGCCAAGGCAGCAGCCGCCGCCGCCGCCGAATACACATCAAAAGACCTCGCAGGCGTAAAAGTGCGCCATGAGATGGATGCGTTCGAGGACAGAGATGAGCAAATCCTGACCCTTGCCGATAGAGATGTTCTTGCAGACGATGACGAGGGCGACGAACTCGAAAACATCCAACTACTAGAACAAGAGAAGCTAAACGAAAAACTCAAACTGAAGAAGAAAAAACCTGTTTACGATCCCAACGAGATCAACGACACTGGTGAACAAACCATTCTTTCTCAATACGACGAAGAGATCAGTGGCAAAAAGGTTAAACAATTTACACTAGATGGACAAGGCAACACTAGACAACCAGCCTTGAAACTGGGCGAGGCACAGGGCCCACAATCTCAGAATATTAATCTTGAAATTTTGGAAGAGGTACAGCCGGTTTCGGACTATCTTGATGCGTCGGAGATCAAGGTGAAGAAGCCCAAGAAAAAGAAGTCCAAGTCCACTAGGCAACGGCCTATAGATGAAGACGACATCCCCCCCGCACAGCCAGCTGAGGGGCAATCTATGGATATTGATTCGGGTGCTGGGCTCATCAGCCGAAAACGCACAACCGAGGATGCCGGGTTCGTCGACGATGAGGACCTACAAGCAACGCTGGCTGCGCAAAGGCGAGAAGCTTTGAAGAAGCGAAAAAGGATGCGCCCAGAGGATATCGTGCGCCAACTACGCGATGAAGCTAATAAAGAGGATCCAGAGACAAGCACCAAAGGAAACCAGGGTGGTGGGCTCGTCATTGATGAAATTTCCGAATTTGTCTCAGGTCTGACAAAAGAGGATATTGAAGAGCGCAAGGCGCAGAGAGCAAAGTCACCTCAGCGCAAGACTGTAACAGCTATGGAAGACAAGTCTGATGAAGACGAGCCGATGAAGGACAGAGACGACGCCCAAGAAGCACGGGTTAAGCAAGAGTCACCTACACCGGAGGCAGCTGCTATCGGCGTTGATGAAGAGAAAACTATAGGCACTGGTATCGGTGCGGCACTGCAACTTCTTAGGGAACGTCGACTCGTCAGCGATGAAGGATCGGGTAACTTGAACGAAGATTTCCGCCATAGGCAAGCCTTCCTCGCTGAGAAGCGCAGGCGAATGGAAGAACTCGAGCAAGCGACGCGCCATCAGCGTGAGCGCGACCGCCAAGGTGGTCGCCTTGACCGCATGTCCGTTCAAGAACGCGAGCAATGGGCTCGCCAGCAAAACAATATTCGAGACCAACAAGCTTCCCGGCAACTAGCCGACTTGTTTAATAAAGACTACAAACCTAGCATTGACCTCAAGTACGTCGACGAAGACGGCCGCTTGCTCGGCCAGAAAGATGCTTTCAAGCATTTAAGTCACGCTTTCCATGGGAAAGGCTCAGGGAAGGGCAAGACAGATAAACGACTCAAGAAAATCGAAGATGAGAAACGCCATGAGGCCCAAAGTGTATTGGACGCGAGTCAGAACGTTGGCATGAGCTCAGCGGCTGCACACCAAACTCGTACACGGCGAGAAGCAGGTGTCAGATTGGCGTAGGAGAAGAGGCAAGGGAATTACAAAGGTGCTTTACCATCCACTTTACTTATAGCAATGAAATTTTCTATTAATTGGTGCTGACACTCAAGTTGAAGCTCAGTCAATGCTAGGTGACACCTTTGCTCAGAGTCCCTTTTGACTTACAGGTCATACTTGACGCTAATGAAGACGGGTCAGATCTCTGGCTTTGGTTGATGCCAGCGGGTTGCTGCTAACTTTATCTTTCCTGACAGTTGCAATCTACGTGGCTGAGTGCAGCGATAAGTACAAGACGCGGGCATCTGCTTAGCCGTTTCACAAGTTGGTCGGAAGATCAGTAAAACTACACTGCTGTTAATAACTAGCGAAGGCTCCAAACCCATCTCGATGTAGGTCCCCGCAGACCTGCCTCTCTTGTAAGCTGTCGTCTGGTTCTAGCTTCGCGCTTTGAGCAGCAAATAGGGCAGGTTGCTAAGCTTTGTTCGGTGTCCTGTTCCTGGTAAAGTGGGCCGATGCTATATTGGAGTGCTTGACCCATCATCCACCACTCATCCCCTTCTAGCGTCGATAATCTACGTGGTCCTTATTGGAGAACGTGCTATCTTCGGTATTCTCACGAACACAGGCTGCCCTTCTGCACTATGTCGCCCTGATAGCTATAATACTGAAGGTTATGATAACACCCCACGGCACGACGTTACTGCCGATCGTGGAGATATCCTCCGAAAGAGGGACCTCCTACTATTACTAAGTCTTTGAAATGAGGTGTTCTCTCTGCCATTGTGCCGATTGCTCCTCCCAAAGTAGGTATATCGCACTTCTGCGAATAGTCACCGGACACATCTGATAGTATTCACTCTATTATATAACTATTAAATGTATCCGATGGTTACCAGATCGCCTTAAAGATTCCCAATTTTGGACATCCACCTTTAACGTATTTCACCCCTGACTGGGCCACCTACCTGACTAGGCCACCTAATTTCCGGATTTCCGCTATAACACTAAATATAATACTAAATTATTATAATACTAAAATTATAGTTAAATCAATTAAATAGGTTAATCAAATAGGTTAATTGCTATAGGTATTTTTTTTAGACTAGCTTTATAAAGCCTACTTTGCCTTTTAAAGCCTATTTTTTTTCCTAGATTTATTGTTTTTCGGCTTTTTTAGCTTTTTATTGCTAGGCTTTAACTTTTATCTTTTTAACTATTAAAATACGAGTATTACTAAAGTATTTAATATTCTTTTTCTATTTAATAATAGCCTTTTTTATAAGGCTTTGATTTACTAATTATAAGATAGTCTAGTTAGCTATAGCTATTAGAGCTATTTTCTAAATAAACTAGACTTTTTATTTTAATAGGGTATTATATATATTAAGTAGCTTTAAAACTATAGTATTAATTTATATAGCTAGCTTTTTATTAATAGGAAGGCTTATAGTTTTTCTTTATATATTTATTAGGTTTGCAATTAGAGGGGTCTTTAGCTATAATAGTTAAAGGATTTTTTCTAAATTATATAGTATAAAGCTAGCCTCTTTTTAAGCACCTAGTATATTTTGCAGAATTAATCTATAAAAGGCCTAATAGTAAAAAAAGAATTATTAGTTATTAATTTATTAAGCTTTAAAAATATTGCTTTATAATATAAGTATATAATATACTCGAGTAAGTAGCTTAAAGATTTTAATATTAAAGGGTTATAAATAGTATATTAAATAAAAAGGTAAATAAAAAAGAATAATATTATAGTCTTAGTAATATTATATAAATTTGGTTAAAATATAGCTTATATACTTATTAAAAAGAAAAAGCTAATAATTTTTTTTATATTAGCAAACTAT
>NPFG01000126.1:0-93665 GCA_002288965.1 Xylaria sp. MSU_SB201401
CCCGGCGGCCCTCCCTTTTTCATTTTTCTTCTCTGCCTGAGACATGTAAGAGTGAGTCTCACCCCCCCTCTGAGCAATATGCGAGGCCACGTGGAGCTGAGTAAGAAATGGGGTGAGACTTTGGAATGCTCGCGGGATCTGCTATACTCCACGACCGAAAGCAGAGACATAATGCGAGCAGTCATTCTATTTAAATTTTCCCAAATCAAATCATTTCCCGAGGGCGGAAGGGAATGGAGGAGGCTGGCGTAGCCAGGCCGGAGAACTAGTTCGCCACGGAAGTCTGCCGGGCTCATATAATCTAGTAGGGAGGCGTATCGTACATTGACGTATTAACACCACTACCAACGTCAGATCTACGTAGTCAGATCTGCGTAATACGGAACCTGCACAAGACTACTTTAGTCCGTCAGCCCAGGCCTAAGCCTGCATAACCATCTCAGAAGCTAGCCGCCCTACCCGAGCATTCGGATACTAGCCCCTCGCGCGTCAACCCACGGCCATGATTGTAGCCCACCGATCGAGCATCGTGTTACTTTCAACGCACGCCTTGGTTGTTACCCACAACGGACCGCACGTTTCACAGCGCGGTTGTCAGACGGAGTGCCGTTGGTACGAAGATTCGTTGTAGGTTAAATCGGCGCTTAGTCCGTTACACCAAAAGGATTCGAAACTAATCTGAACCATGCTCAATATGGTGGTAATTTGTGTCAGTTAGACTGAGACATAGAGGGATCACACCCATGAAGCTCCTGTCAAGGCTCCGAGCAAAAAGATCACTGCAGCGCTAGGGCCTCAATCGCTGGCTAAGCTAAGGCGCCCTTCTTTCAGAGAGATCTAACTAGGCGATTCCTGTAGACCACGTCGTAAATCGAGCGATACGTAAAAACTGTATTGTTCAAGGAGTTACATCACCTTGTGTTACACCACAAAGACTGGGCTATTTAGTAGCTATACGCGACTACTGTAACTCGAATGCGAGGATCGGCCGGTGTAACCAACGCTCGTGGTGTGCGAGGCGGCGGTAGGCTGACGGCACAGCTTCCTGGTTGGCAGTGAATTTACCGGTTTATGCAAGCAGTATGCAGGTCATACCATTCGTGGCAACAGTACTCGACGGTAATCATCTATCGAGGCAATCAGTGATGTAGACGGCACCTCAGTATTGGATGGATACCCGCTCCTTATTCCGCTGTCAGCGTCAGCACGGCGAGCTTCCGGGTGGTTCCGGGACGCACCCCTTCAGCATCCCATTCCGTGAGCAGAACGGTAGTGATACAACGATGTGCGTAGGGCTGAAGAGAGTCGGAAAGTCGTGTAACAAAAAGGCGGTTTCTGACGGCGCATGTCAGAGTAGCAGCAGCCAACGTTGCCAAGATGAGTTGAGGAGATACACGAAATGGTGACGGCGGGCGGGTAGGTATACTATAGCTAGGTCAGAGAGGGGTCGATAACCGCGCCGGTCTGACACAATCGCGGACGTAATACTGTAGTGGAAGAGCGAATGGAGACTGGCTTGTTCTGGGGCCGTAATAGGTGGCTTGAGGTGCAGGAAAATCGACCTAAGTGACTGCTACACGGGTAGGTCTTTGCGAGATTGCACCAAGAATTACCCACTTGCGTCTGAATATTCTTGACCATCGACTCGAACGCCACACAACAATGAGTGAATAAATTGTACATAGGTGCCATTGCTGTTCCGTCGGCGACAGGGGTTGAGCGGATGGTCTACTAGTAGTGACATCGGCTTGACTTGCTTCGCCAGCTGGCAGAGCAGGCTAGAAGCGGGTGAATGGATGCCAAAAGTCGCCCAGAGATTTGTATTTGAAACTCGGTTATCTGGAGACGATACAATATGCCGGGTACTATTGTAGGTGTGATGTTGCGGTTTGAGTACATACCAAGGTTGAAAGCTAACGCGCAGCGAAATCATTGAATTCACACCCTTATATGCATAATTGGGTCCAACGGCTCTGGACATGCCCCCCTGTGTAGGCAAGACAGAAACGGTCGAAGTACCCGGTTTTGGTCACCACGGTCGCTGACTCGTCTGCAAAATAACTATCGAGAGCCCCCGTATTACGTCAATGCTCTCAGCTGGCTCGTCTTCAGAAGGCTGCTCCCGCAGTTGGACATAAGTCATTTCCTGAGAACTTAGCTAGCGCCGTGATTGACCGGCCACTTCAACGACGAGCAGCAGGCGCAGGTCCTAGCAGCTGAAGAGGCGTGCAAGCGGTGCATTAAGAGCTTGACTAGGTACTCCTTTAAGGTAGTCAGACATATCTCACGTCCACGAGGCCCCTCGGGTCCGAGATTCGGCTACGGTGCTCTTCGCTTATCTTGGCACAATGCTTGGTGACCAACCTCTGTCAATTTCCCCCGTAGGTTGGTTGGAGTGAGTGAAAGTCGGCATCAAATGGCCAGGGGCAAGGTTTGATGTCATGGTAAAATGTCACCCTCCTCAGCTGCTATAAGGAAAAATATGCGACTAGTGTGAAGACGCTCGCCTGAGGAACGGATGAGTTGCATCGTAACTAATGGAGCATGCCTACACTACTTATACAATCGCTGGCGATGGCCTCAAGATAGCTGGCTAACCATAGCTAATCGAAGATCCACAAAAGCTTAAATAGACAACGCCAACCGAAGTACGCGGGCGGTTATAATTGTCGCAGGGTATCAATCGTTAGCTGTGCAGGTGTACTCTATGTTGTGATACAACTAGTTCACTTGTGTGCATGCTTCGAATTACAAGGTCATGCAGCAAAAGCATATGGGAACGGCGCGGGCGACTGGTTGAAGATGGCGCGAATGATCAACCGTGGGGGCTAAATCGGCTTCTCGAAACACGTCCGTCTCGGTGAGCGACGCGCTGGTGGCTTGCGGAGTAAAGCTCAGCCGGCAGGCAGTTCTTGAGAAGATGGGGGTCCTCGGCGTCATAGTGGAAGATCCTCTCGTGTACAGTTACTGTGGCTTCGGTCGGCAGTGATGGCTTTTTGGGGAAGAGTGGCTCGTCATGAGAGACCAGTCCGCGCATGAGGGCTTATTCCATCGCGTATGCCAAGCCTGCCATGGTAATGAACCGCCCCTTGGCCACTACGCATCATGGAACATTGTTAGGTCAGTCGGGGACTGGTGTAAAGTAGCATCCATCTGTATAGGACTATTTTACACACCACCCTAGGTGGCACTGTGACTTGGCCGCCACGTTATGTCGGAGTCCTGTCGCATGTATGTCTAGTGAGACTGCTCTTGTCTGTCGAAGGATTAGATTAATTAGATGGGTAGGGCGCAGGCTGTAGAGTACTTAGAATCCGAAAGGACGCTCAGTGCCTGCCTGAAGAGGGATCACCACAACGTACCACCACTCGACCTCAAAGTGCCTGGTCCACCACGTATCCTGAGCCGGTCAATGCTATCCACCTTTCCTGCGTAGCATGCGATGAGGGCGAGGCTGTAGATCTGGGACTGATGCCTGTCGCTGGGTGGCGGTCACGAAAAGAGGCGCTGCAACCACTCAGCTGCCATGATGGACGGGACCAGGACAGGCTCGCTCGAATGACTTCATGGTGTTTCAGAATATTGAAATAACCAAGGACATGATTGGACGGTCTGGATTAATTATCTCAGAGCATAGGCCAATCAACGGCGCGCAGTTGTGCCGCAGACTGCGGGATGGGGGCTCGTTGCATCGAACATCCAACGGTGAAGAAGAAGAAAAAAGACGTAGGATGCTGGATAGCACTTGGGGCATCTTCCACGGTGATTTGCACTTCCTGCTCAGTAGGTACCTACCCAAGTAGGTACCTGCCTTACTACCTACTTACCTACTACTACAGTAGTGCCTACCTAGTAGTAGCCGGCAGATACACCTCCCTTGCGCAAAACAAGTACACCCCAGCCGTTGGCCGGAAAGCATCTTACTCCTTCCTGCCCATCACTCACTACGTCTTATGGACATTTATACATACACCTGTTTGGTATATATCTACTTAAATTCGACTGTCACATGATGAGTAACTACCACCCTAGGTACCTATCTGGGTACTTAGCTAGGTAATGTAGTAGGCACCCAGACGCACATATTTGGTGGCTCTGATAGGTGTGCTGATCTGCTTCGTCTTGGAGCCTATTTGAGATGCATTATCGCGAGGGCTGGGCATTCAACCTAGATGCTTGCTTTGGCCGATTGGTGGACAAGGGTGAGCTAACCTGCGGTACGTGATTCGATCTGTCCGCAGGGGCAGTGAGAGGTATGTTTAAGGCTACCGTATTGCTATTCGATAAAATCGAGAGAGTGTGAGCAAGTGTGATGAAAGAGAAAGGGCCGATGTTTCGGTAAAAGTTACAAGTTTGCTGTTGACCGTGAGCTAGGTAGGTAGTTTCTGCAAGCCTCCTCGCGCTTTCACAAGGAAATTACGACTAGCCAAGTACTTAGGTTAGATACTTCGAATGAGATATTGTCCGCCATTCACCCCCGTCATCATCATCACACATTGTCCTCCCCTCCCGTATCGTCGAGCCAAACGATGAGATTAAAGCCTGCCTCTCTACCTATCACTCACCTTCACCAACCCACTGCTGCACCCATATATACGGATGCACAAACCTTGCCAATCTCCCGCTTCCCGTCATCCTCCATCAGTCGTGTATAAGGCAGGGCTTGAAACAGGCCACACCACATCTCACAACTCGGCCGTTATTCCGTTGTTCCGTGTTCTCGGCTGCCGTCTGTTCCACTCACCCCACGTCACCGTTTGGATGGCCTTTTCTAGACTCGGGTGTGGGGAGGTTTTTCTCTAGATCTACTTGGTCTGACTACGGTACACTCTCTCGTAAGCGCTTGGTGTAGGCACATGTATGTCTTAGATCAACCAGTACAGCGACACTGCTGTTGATTTCAGGATTTTCAAGTGACTCAAATCAAGCCTGACAAGTGTTCAAAAGTTTTAACTCACAAGTACATTAGCATAAACACATTTCGAGAAAACCTATTTTCTAACAGCCGGTCGATTGGAGTTGCTCTCATCTCACATCCACCGTGAAATCCCAGTTTGATACTGTAGTAGCGGAATGTTGTGATACTTGGCTTGCTCTGCTTGATGTGCTGTCGATCCTTGGTCAGGGGGATTGAGGATTGGGTTGCGCACGTTATCTGGTCCCATGCGTCTGGGGCAAGGATGGAAGCTACACTAGGTACATACCTCTTCTCTATCCGTAGTGTAAGTTGGACATGTACCTAAGTAAGCTACAATGTGGATAGGTAATAATGTAGTATGGATCATTGCCTCGCGCCCCTGGTGAAAGTCTCTCAGTGCAATCTATGTGATATGCTGATACCTGACACAGCTTACTTTAGGGTTGTTCTTGGTTGGCGAATGTACGACGGGTATGTAAGGAGAAACTTTGCTGCATCATGTAGTTCTGCTAGGTACTGTAAGTGGCGAACATGCTGGTAGTTATATCTTATGTCGGCAATGCACCTAGCGGCTTCTTATCCTTATTTACCTCTCTTTCTTACACACGCACAGTCGCGAAGAATACTAGGTGAGAAAGTTGCCTGTACCTAGGCATGTTATTCGTCTTCATCACACAAGTACTCGTATGGGCAGTTGTTGTGGGTTATAAGGCACAGCATACCTATTACAAAGTCGAACGGCTACGGCTAACCCGGAAACTGTTGGTCAAAGTAAACAAGGTAGATGCACAGTGCTGCTGGTATCGTATGTCCATCTGAAGCTAAATATTTCGATCTTGGGTCAGCTGCAGTCTACTCTGTACAGACAGCTTAGGTACCCCGAAGGTACTTGAAACAGACGGGGTCCGTTGCCAGGGACCCTTGTACAAATTATAGCCTTTTGTTTCCTCCTGGCCCTTTCTCTCTCTCTCTCTCTCTCTCTCTCTACACGTGTATTACTCCTTGCTTGACTTACGGTACCCTCCCCTTCTCCTCTTAGCGCCTCTACATTAGTTCCCGTTGTGGGGCCCCTGCCGAGGCTGGCTAGCCGATGCGCTAGCGTACCGCCATACGCTGTACCAAAGTAGGGCACTTAGATACCACGGGCTTGGCAACCTTCCAGCGTCAGTTCTCCTTCCGACTAGACCCTTCGCTCACTTGATCCAGTGAATCATAATTTGCATGTCCATCACCCACACTTCTAGTGATAGTGGTACCGCGTGCATCTGTCATGCAAATAAGTTACGGCCCGCTGCTACCATATGGCACCAATCGGAATCATTTGAAGACATAGTTTCCATTGCGAGCGTACTTACAACTAAACAACTATGCTAACTAACATAGTAAGGAGATCTGAGTTCATCCGCAAGGTAGGTACCGTGTATCTGAGCTTCTCTGCCCGACTCCCCCTTCCTTTGGCCTTTCAGGTTGATCTAGAAGCCGTCGGCGATCAATCGGCTGCTGCTACTTTGCGGAAAGCTCGCAAACAACTATCCCACCCAGCCGTCCCTGAAATGAAAATCAGAACGAACATGCCTGTTCACATAACGAGAAGGCAGGCAAACCAGTAAGGCAACACGTAAATCATCCGCCGCCGCCTCCCTGATCGAAGCGGAAAGGAGATAGAGGAAAAAAAAAAAAGATCGAAATGTCAAAACATCTCATGCTGCCGGCAGATCCTATCCGTCTTTGCCAAACGCCATCCATGAATGTTTCCTGATTTGAATCTCGCCAGGGCCTGTAAACCAGGGACCAGACTGAATATTTCTGATCCGTTGTCTCACGAGAACTGTTCCGTAATAAAACATTCGTGTCCGGGTATCCTTGCCGTACTCCACAATCCCATTGACTTGCGCTCTTTCGTAAACCTCATTTGTTTAGTATACCCGAAACCATTACAGAATAAGGCCAAAGTCAGTTTCGCCGTATGCTTCGCATCTTGTATGTAGAAGAAATCCCATGCAGCGTCAAACTCCAGACCTTAGATCTTTCCGTGTTCATTTCCGTACGCCGTGGTAACCAGCTTCCGCAGCTGGGTTGAATCCGAATGAAACAAAGTACAATATGCTTTTTCTTCTCTTTGATGCGGCCGTTTGAATGCAAAGGTAGACGTACGATGCCATGCTGCTATAAATCCACATGGCGCCGTATATAGTTCGAATCATATTTTCTTTTTTTTCCCTATCCGCATATAACTTGGCAGCACTGGAAAGATACGTTCACCCAGACTGAGAAAGAGGTGTTGGGTAAACGCCAGCCGAAGTTGGTCTGCCCTCGAACCGATTGCCGTTTCTCGGGTAGTATGCGGGGCCGGCCTGATATAGGATACTGGGCAGCGTGTTGTCGTATTCATGCTTCACTTTAGACATTGCTGAATCGACGCCGGTTGTTGCCCCAGTCAGCATCGTATCCGACTCGTGTCGATGGGCATACATTTCGATGCCATGGCGGGGTTCAACTGCTTCGTAGATAGTCGAAGGATAATATTGATACTCCTTTACGGTGTCGATAGCTTTGGCGTCGTCTGTGGGAATCATAGGCTCCAGGCCGATATCAGGGTGTCGGGTTGTGCCATAATGTCCAGTTCGAGTCTCGTAGTTTGAATATGCACCAGAAGAAAAATTGGAAGCACCAGCTCCGTAGTCGCCTTGAAGCACCTGTGAGCTTGAATAACTCCCCATGCCACTCGACCCTCCTGGACCACTGCTTGTACTGCCCCTTCGCTCTGTTTGATAGTGTCCTGGGGAACGGCCGCGGACAATCATTTTGGCTGATTTTCGTTCCGCGATCTTGAGGAATTGGTCGCCCGCACTTTGTGGGCCCAGCTCGATGTAAAGCTCCACCAACAAGTGATAATATTGCTGTGCTGCTCTCCGCTTGCCGTTGTTCGCTGTGGCTTGTTTGAACTGAATCCGTTCAAACGTATGTTCCGTCGCAAATGGTCCTTGGCCAGTTTGGCCGTATCCACTCTCGTAGATTGCCCTGGAACCACCTGCCATGCTATGATCTGAGTACATCCCCAACGGGTTTGACGCCTGCTGATGAGGCTTGGGTAACATCCTCACTTTTTCCGGCTTTGCTGTTGGACCTTTATCTCTTTTCGGCGTGTGCTGTACTAGGTCGATATTCTGAGAGTCACTCTCGGCGACCACTGCCGAAATGCTCATCGCAAACCCAAATACTTGATAGGGGGTTGTGGATCCATTGGCGATATATTGCAGGTTCGCATTGGGGTAATGGGGGGCGAGGCTGTATGAACAGATGCACGAAAAATAGTTCCGCCGGTAGCAGGTCCACTCTCCGTCGGATAGAAAGAATCCTTTGTCAATGACAGCCTGGATGTCGACTTTGATAGGTGAGCCGGCGCCGGCAGTCGCATCGCCATATACTAGCGCGCCGTGAGTAACAACCGGCGAGAACGGGGGAGTGCTTCCCGCCTGGCTCTTCCCATATGGGTGAGGTCCGTCCATCCTTGCCGGGCTGGTGTACCCGATACTTGGGCTAGGTGTTGGCGACAGAGGATGTCGTCGTAGCGGAGTCGCAAACGAAGGGGATCTGTCAGTCGTCCTCATGAACGACGCCGCGGCCCTGAGTAGATGTCTCTAGTAGTATATCCTGGATTGGGCAACGCAGTAACGCGAGGGGCGTGTGCCATGCCCGTAGAAGAGGCGCTGTTACTGGCTTGGTGAGCAGAGTGAACACCGAGCAGGCCAAGCGTTCAAAAGTGAAGCTACGCTTAGGAGGACGATTGCAGCAGTCATGACTTACTTAGAACCCAAACGGGATCTAGGATCAACCGCAGTCGCGGGGAACAGCTGGGAAGTCGGAGGAGGGTAATAATGCCCGGTGTCCGGGGAGTACCCCGTCGTATTGTTAAGTAGAGTCGCAGGGAAACCGCTCAAGACTGAAGATGGTTGGGACTGGTGGGTTTCTAAGCTGAGCGACGTGATGGACGGCTCTTGGTTGTATCTAACCGCAGACAGATTAGCAGGGGCCCGCAAGGAGGTAAAGGGAAGCTCGTGTGCAGCCCGAAGCAGTTTGCGCGACGATACTCCCACCAACGCACGACACAAAGCACTACACAATGCCAACTGTCTAAGTGTGACGGAGCAGAGTGATACTAACAGCAATGTGTTGCCGTCATACAAGGGAAACAGGATGGCGGGTCAGGATCGGGAGCAGTGAGTAACAAGTCCACGCACCCCGTCCACCACACATAGTCCGGAGCCCAGAGTCCAAAGCTCAGAGCCAGTACCGGTACCCAGAGCTTAGAGCCCATCATCTAGGGCTTAGGGGGTAGCAAGGGCCGGGACAGCCACAACGACGACTTTTAATTGTGTTGCAGTCTCTGCCCGGCAAGGGCAGCCACATCCTTGCTCCTTGTCCACAGTCGCCGCACAGCAGCACTACCACCAACTATAGCAGTATATTGTGCTAGAGTACCAACGGGAATCAGATGAAAACCAGTTAAGGAAATGCCTAATCAGTATAACACAATGTGTGCCCAATCTGCGAGCAAACTCGGGGAAGTTTTGTAGACGGATGCAAAAAAGACCACCTATATGACTACAGGAACGTCGAGACTTGTCTTTTTAATCCTTCTCTTCCTGTGCCGGCCCGGGATATTTTGAATGGCACTTCAACATTTAGAAAAGTAGAGAGGCGACTTACCGCATATCAGCTACAGCTGGGATTTCAAGATATTGGTCTAACCCGTTGCACGTGGGCGGCGAAGGCTCAAAGTCCTGTTGTGAGCAAAGGAAACTATCGTCAGTTCATGACACGGTCGCGCGGAAAAGGTTAAAAAAAAAGGAAACCAAGAGCTACTACAATTATCAAATAACAAGTGAAAGTAATGGCTGTGCTGGTATTGTGCTTGAAGGTAGTAAGTAGATGAAGGGTGCTGATGTGAGCTAGCAGTATTGTATTCTGTCGACTCTGCTTCTTTCTCGCTGGCACTGTCAACGCCTTTGTTTCCCCGTTTTCCCCGTATAAATAGCACCCTCTGCCAGGCTACGGCATTGGTGGCCGAAGAACTGGGGAGGAGGGAATCAACAGCTCGTAAAGCCTGAACCTGTAGCAGCTGGAGTCAGATATAGGTCAGCAGTCGTTCGTCCGGAGGGATCGAGGGACATGCGGCGGTGATGTATGCCGTAGATATGCTTGGTGTGTAAGTACTGTAGATATGTATGCCAGACGGGAGAAGGGGCCGCGAGATGTGTGCAAGGAGGATAGAGGGGAGCATACGACGGGTATCCCTGGGACCAGGGTCTAAGATGGGAATCAGCAGCAGAGTGGAATTGAAGGGGACATATGTGGACAGGGAATGCAGCGACTAATAGTATGAATCAGCGGTACCAGCAGAACCAGCAGTAGCACCGACGAATGGGTAAAGGAGATTACAAGCCGGCGAATTGTTTGTATGCCTACCTCTCGTCTCGGTTCCCAGAGTAATGGGCAACGGGTAGATCGAGGCAACAGGCATACATGATAGGCAGAGAGAGGTACCACAGAAGAATGAGGTACGAAGGAGGCGGTGGTGGTGGTGGTGGTGGTGGTACTCGGTACCTAGGTAGGTAGGTAGTGTAGTAGTGAGTCACTGTCAGAGGCAGCGAGGCAGGCAATATGCAGCAGCAGCAGCAGCAACAACAGAACGTACGTAGTGCGCAGCGTGCAGAGTGCAGAGCGCAGTGAGCGAGAGGAACTCGGCGTGTGAAAGGTACATGGCCGATACAAGGCGTTGTGACACAACGTCAAGCATGGCGCAGCCCACGCGATTTTGGGTATGGGCGGTGATGGGAGTGGAGGGGCTAGGGAATGGAGAATTCACGCGCCAGGAGAGTCCCAGGCTCCATCAGGTACATATACTAATACTATGGCAAACCGGGAGCAGCAAGTCCTCGGAGCCAGCGTTCGACTTGGACGACATGTACACCAGCGGCACGGCAAAGGTACATGTACATGTGCCCGGGATGGAGTGGAGGTGTGTAAGCAGCCAGGAGGAGCGCCATTCTCGATTGCAGCACCGAGAGGCAGGTACGCTTGTGTGTTAGCTCCCCTAGGCATGCATGGGGAGGTCCCCACTCGGGGCAAAGCCTCATAAGAGAGAGGAGGGTGGTAGAGCTGGAAGAGATGGGAAAAGAGGAAGAGGAAGAGGAAGAAGGAAAAAAAAAACAAAAAAAAAACGGGCCGCTGGGGACACAATAATAATTGCTGGGGTCAGGGGCAGTAGTCTAGATAAGTAGGTAGGGAATGTGAATTATCAGGAGATAGTAAAGGTAGACATGGATCTAGGTAAAGAAATCAAGCCCATGCTTTACTACACCGAGCTATGTATGAGAGAGTATGAGTGAGTAAGTCAGGTATGATATGGCTCTGCGTTTTCAGCTGTGGCCTCGTGTTATAATACGGGCATGTACTGTTGCTACAGTACTATGTATGTGGCATAAGTATCATGTCTATGCGCAAGGCAAAGGTAGTGCAGAGGTGCTAGAGCAATATGATAAAGAGGAAAAATCAACTTGGCATATAACGTCTGGTGAAACATAGGTATCAGAGGCGGTTCGTTCACAGCGACGGGCGTAAAGGACAGCGCCGCTCATTGGCTCCGTGACCCCAGCCGCCTGATAGAGTAGTACTAACTCGCTTTTTCTCGCACTCGTGCTTGAGCGCTCATAGAATACGCATAATGCCAGTTCTGCTGCTGTCATAGTGGGAAACGGAAGGAAACCATTGGATGGGTAGGGGACGGCTTCAGCTGTTTCGTCTGCTCCTCTATTCATCTTTGCTGTCCCCAAAGAAAGCGAGCGCGTCAAAATGGAAGGCATACGGAAAGAGAAAAAAGAAAAGTGACGACACCGGTATCAAAAAGTATCGCGGCGTGGCGAATCAGAGCTACGTAGCTCCAGACCCTTTAACACCTGGGTGCCTGGTGCTGTAGATATACCCTGCAGCCCGAGGGTGTGCGAACTGTATGTGCGTTCCATGGATGGTACCCAGTGCATGTATGCTCGACAAGGGGAGGAGATGCTTGGTGGTAACGGGGAGCTCGACGGGAAAAGAAAAGTAAACCGAACTTATCACACTGACTTTTGGCTAATTCTCTGGTCGACATTACGCATTCTGGCGGCGGCTGCAGCTGTAGTCGATGTTGATGCCGACTGTCAGATTGAAGGATCTGCTCATACTGCGGACGGGTATTGGAATCCCGCCGTTTGGGTTTGTTGTCTGCTTGGTGTTTTCGCTGCTACCGCGCTTCCCTTTCAGCATCACCGGTGCGTCTCTCGGCTCCAATTGGCTGTTCATTAATTAAAAGGCCTGCGTCCTTGCAGACCGGTTGGGCGATACTGTCACTCCACCTTCTGAGTACTGTCGAGAGACCATCCCAACTGGAAATGGCTGGTAATGAGGAACCCTACGGTGGCATGCCACCGCGTTCATAGCCAGGGAGAGAATCTACAAGTTGAAAAGAGCATCGAGGATCAAATGAGGAGCAAGAAACAAGGAAAAAGACAAGCGTAGGGAAGGTTGAATCACAAGTTGTTGCCAAGCAGAAAGTATATATACCTTGTTACTGAGGGGCTGCAAGCCCATTCGGTGAGCCTCTGGTCCGGGTGGCCAGAGGTGCACCTCAGTCTCGTTCGGTGCTGGAGGGAGCAGTAGGCGTGACAGCGGTGCCGATGATTCTTCAATTAAGGGTGAGTTGGCTCGTAGCGGTTGTTGATACCGTTTGTTCTGTATGAGCATCATGATTAGCTCTAGCCTCGGCTGCAGGCTCGCCCAGCCATTAACTATTTCTCCCCAGCCGTATGACAAGTAACAAACGGTTATCTCTACATGAATGCGATATGGCTATGCCGGGACCTACTCGGCTGCCTACGGACCCAACTCATCGTAAAATACGTCGAGTATGAGTTGTGAGCCAAGCATGCACCATCATCCTCTAGAAACCGCTAGTCGGTAGCCATGAACCCAGAAACCAGCCCTATGGAGACGGGGGCATGGGTGTATGTGGTGTAGTGTATGGGGGGTGTGAACGGGTGGGAGAGGCTAGGGGATCAGATCGGATTTTGCAGGTGCCGCGACAGGGTATGGGACAGGGAACAGGATTAACGGAACTCGATGCAACAGATCTAAGTGGTCCTAAGAACCAGACGACAATAGAAGAGACAGCAGATTGAGTGTGAAGGCCGTGATGACACCGTCAAAGTCATCCGGCGGCGATGAGCGCGACAGCAGAGAGGGGCGAGTAGTAGTTAGACATGCGCAGGAGACTCGACTAAAGCAAGCTCAGGGATTACACCAACCTTAGAGGATTCGGATTCAGAATCCGTATGAACTGTGACCATTACAGTGGTGGGTGCCAAGAAGGCGATCTCCAATTGCACTGTCACGTACCAAACTGACAAACCCCTGTGATTCTCTGACCAATTCAATGTCACCGTTAGCTTGCGGCCCCAATCAACACTGTAGAGTCCAAGCCACTGACACCAGTGGCACAGGAAAATGGGTAGAGGGATTCAAAGAACGGCTTATGCAGGCGATACTCTGATATGGCCGAGACCGCTAGCTGTTGACATTGCCTTTTCCCCACGAAGAGTACGATGAAGACGGCGGCGGTGACGAGGATGGCGCCGGAAGCACGCCGGAGACGGCGATAGCCGGCGCAAGTAATGTCCGACCACCTCCGCCGTCGTCGATGTGTACTACGCTTCAAAGCTCAAGGCTGACGGGGTGTGATGATAATCCGGGTACATGAACAGCGAGGCATTCAAGCGGCTCGCGGGTGAAGTTTGCATGCACACTGTTCCGGTACCCGAGCTCGATCGGCTGTGTGGCCAAGTCTGGATCATAGTGGCGCCTGCACAACCTTCCCGATCACCCCCCATCGGAAAGGAACCACTTACACGCGTAGCTCGCGCCGGACAGTTTCTCTAACTGAGCCTAGGAGACAAGTCAGCATGGCACATCTGATACCATCCCGAGCGTTTGCAGCAATTTCGCACTTGCAATAAGTTGGCGGTTGGCCCGTGCTGCCGAGAAGTTGCAGGTCTTTTCTGGCTCAACTACCCCGATCTCTCACAACGGTGGCGGCGACCTCGCTAAACATGGCAGCATTGGCGCCGCAACCCAACGTATTTCACGACAGCAGCCGCACCAAAATGGGGCCGTACTAAATGCATTGCTTTGGCTGCCACCAACGCACCCGAATTCATGCGTAGTTGGATGAGGGGGGGGACGTACTGTTACCTTAATCATCCACTCGGCAAGGCGGACTTTGGGTGGTCTCCCGGCACAGGCTTTCGGTTCTACTGAAACCACCTCAACGTCGCAGATAATGCTACAAGGTTCAAGATGTGTAGCTCCTAGATGGCGACATCGGCTTTGGGGAGCCTGTCTGCGTGGCAATGTAGCTAGCAATCGTTGCTTGGTCAGGTAACGTAATATTGTACCAGTTGATCGTTTGGGGCCCACCGCCGGCTGGGCAAGTGTTGAAGGTAAAGTACGATGAGCTTAAGAAACTTTATATATTCTCAAGAAGAAGGGAGAAGATGGGCTGTGTAAAAAGTTGGTCGAGGTGGTTACCGTGAGGAAAGATGAGAGAGATGGGGGTATGTTGGTTAAGTATATGGGAGGCTTAAGAGGACGAAGGTGAGAAGTTGTACAAGCCAACACGCGCGCGCGAGTGACGTTGGTCTATCCTCAAACAAGGAGCAATGGGGTGAAGTAAGGCATCGGTCAGACTCCGGAGTAGATAGTTCGATAATAAGATAACGAACCCTCAACGCAGGAGAGAAATCATGTGAGAAAGATCTATACCTTCCTTGGCACCAACTTCCCCTTAGTGTATAATCTGACAGTGATTGTGCAATCTTGGTGGTTTAAGACAGAGCTATTGGCAGTTTCCATTTTGAGAAGATCTGAGAGCTAGACTCACACTCGGTCTATTTTATCATCGAGAGCCTCCGCCGCGCCCGATCCTCTGCCGAAGAGGTCAAGGCTCGCTAGTACGAGCCTCTAGTCGAGTACAAGGTGGTAGGGAGGTGGGAGCGGATTCAGCATGCAGGGTCGACCGGTGTAGTTCTAAGCATTCATCGGAGACGTCAGCTGCCTACCTAGGCATTGGGGGTAGTAGGGGGGATAAAAGGGTAGACGGGATGGGGCAACGAATGATCTCAGTAGTAACTGGGAGGGCGTTACAGAGGAGAAAGGCGTAGGCCAAACAACATTACAATGTCCCACATGACTGGGCTATGGGCTTTATTCCCCTATAACTCCTAGTCAGGTATAGATTTACTTTATACGTAGAGGACAGTCGACGCTCCAGGTATTGATACTTAGATGCCTCTGGAAGGCCTAAAAGGTTTCTGTGCTGAGCCTTTTCTAGTCAAGAAAGAAATCATAAGAAAATCTGCAGTGTATAGATACTTCCCCAGTGCTCAAGCTCCACCCCCATACACACTACCTACTCTCTTCCTCTCTAAGGATCTGGCGTGGTATCACAAAGGATCCTTGTATGCTGATACACGAATATTTGATTGGAGCTATGAGTACAGGGCTCCTCATTCCCCAGACCGGCAATTCTTCAGTTGTCATGATCTAATTACAACCTTCAAGATACGGGTCGAGTGCAGAGAATCTAACCAGGCATGGCATCTCGTAGGTCCCGTAGACGAATTTTTCTGGACAAGAGAGAACTCCGTGGCCAGCATGCATCAAAGTATGCAGCCATCCTCCGTTCAGTACATCTACGAGACGCCACCTACATCCTCTGGTAATTGGCAGGGCAAACCACCTGGGCAAGTGTACTTGGAAAGGCGGGAGCTTGCATAATTTGCTTACGAATGTCCCGTCGATTTTGCTGTTCCTGCCCGTTATTCGATCAAATGTGCCCCCAGTCAGTCGTCATACGTGGTATTTTGTCTAAAGCTACGTTCAAGTCCCTAGAATCGAATCAGTCATGTTTTGCTTGCACTCCCTGGACTCTGCCTTCAGCCCCTAAAGATAGCTTCTATGGCGACGTGAGAAGATCCGGGGGCGGAAGCTACCTATACAATAGTAAACCAAGTGAACCAACACTTACACTTACCGTTAGCTCGATATGTGGGGAGTTGAGGTTGAAACTAGAATGGCTCTAGTCAACTCTCCTGGTCCTAGCAAAGCTAATTCCTGGTCACTCTTGTCCAGCACGTTTCAAGTTAGATAACTGGGGGCTAATGCACGTTCGAAAGTGAAAACCTAGTGACGATGCTTAAATGAACAAAAATAAACATGCGCACGCTGCATCAGGGCACTCCCTGCATTTACTCTCGGCAACGGCCGACTGAGCGCGGCAAGGCCAGCTAGCATAGGACTTTCGCAGGCCTGTAGGCCAAGCTGACGAATCGTCGGCTTGAATTCCGCACGTAGTAAACGATCAGCTACAGCCACTGGATGTTCGCATGTCTCAGTTTCTGATGACCCCAGGGCTCCCTTCGCCGTGTTCGAGGCTGTCAAGACGTGGGGGCCGGGCGTAAACTCGGTTCTATCAGCATGGAATAGCTTTATTACATTGGCGCCAGGCCCTAAGCAGAAGGCCTCCTCGGTTGCTCTAGGAAGGGCGCCCGCCAGATAATACAAAATAGCAAACAGACTAAATCCCGAGCGTACGGATAGGCGGGTATTCGGATATTCACTGCCTGCGAATAGTTAGTCAGGTGCCGGTCCTTTTCTGGTTGTGTTTGCCGAAACCGAGTGCGAACACGGCTGCCCAGATTGATCTTTATGTTTTGTTAGAGTTCTGGCCAGAGATACTGGGACATTGGTGGAGGTAAAGGCGTGCTTTGCCTCAATGTTTGACGTCGTGGTGCTCAACAATGATTCCGTCAGCCAATAGGATGGTTGCTGGAACCGAGCCCGTCGATGATAGCATTGAGGCAACAAATAAAGACTGAACTTGCAGACTATAATTATTAGTACGCCGGTCTTGCGGCCTGACAAGAGCTGGTGACTATTCGAGATAGTCACATACAGTGCTTCTGGCAGAAGTGATTATACGAAAGCAATGTCCCTCGCACTCGCCTGCTAGTCTGTCTCGGCGATACAGTCGTTTGCGCAGGCTCCCGTTGGCCCCAATGACTGGACTCTAGAGCGTCCCCACATTGAGACATCTGCCAAAGAATGGGGATCGTTGCCATGTTTCAGACCAACAACACTGGAGCCGTTGGCAAGCCCACTCTAAGATTGACAGCAATTCATTCTGGCTCTGTGTTCTGTACCCTTAGGAGCGCTTTTGGGCAGATCTTCACACCATGTGAGCACAGATATAGCCAAGGTCCGATGCTCTGCGCACGCAGAGAGCCCGACCTCGCCACTTTGCAAAGCCTCACATGGCCCCTTTACTCCTATCTTCTACGCGGGGCCAGATTACCGTTCGTTGAGTACATTTCACATCGGGTCGGGCCGAAGTGCTGCTCTGGGAGATAAACAATTTGCAAGCCTAGTCTGGTAACCTCGCGTTGTTCGCCTGCAATCTAGGTCCTAGCTACTCAACTCGTACGACATTTAGATACCAGTTCGAGAACCAGTAGTTGACCATAGCAAACCCCAGTTTGATCTAGCTTATTCGATGAGGAGTAATGCTCCGCAGCCCGCAACCTCTGGCAGGACTTGGAGATCTTGTGCGAGGTGAGATGACGCTGTTCACACCCCGGAACTCTTTCTTTCCTCGCCATTGCTCTTTTCGTGGGAAGAACCACGATCGGCATGCCAGATTGAATTAGATCAGAGGCAAAGCATGCATACCACCCATTATACGCAGGGGTGGCACATGGTGATGGAGAAACTAATACAGACAAACAACCTTGCCCAAAGAGAGAGGTTATGCGGTACATGTATATTGGAGTAGGGCAGTACCTCAACAATATGTTTGTAGTATCAATCTCGAAATGTGAGCGGACTTCAGGGTACCGAGCTCGCTGCCTCGTCTATTCTTGCCTCAACATCCGGATTCTTGCTTCAACCCCTAGAAAAACGTTCCTAGATTTCAACATTGCCGCTCGAAGCAAGATTTGGCGAGTAATGAATTACTATGATTTGGAATGCTACTTCAATGTCCCTATACTGATAGAAGGTGGTAGATGGCAGAGAGCTGCCCGCTTGTTTGACCGGTGAGTCTGCATGTCACCTCGCCTTCAGAGTCCTGAGTTAGAGGGGCGGGGAAGAAAACAGCTGACCAAACATAAAGAGCTGCCAAAGCTAAGTACCCAACGCGACCAGTTAACAATCAAACAGGCTTCGGCCAAAGCCGGGAACACCTGAAATAGACATCGTGATTTCGAGTACCATGAGTGTATATGCGTAGTAGTAGTTATTATAGACTGTACATACTGAATAGCCATCAAGAAATAATGATCAGCCGTATTGGTACCCCTAAGTAGTATGTACCTACCAATAGTTGCAGATACTCTCTCACGGGCGGGTGCTCAACGATGCTGGTTTACAAAATAGCCAATCGATTGCCCCTAGTAGTTGTCTTTGTCGATAGTATTAAAATTACCTGAATGAAACCATGTTCTTCAGCACATCGCCAACATGTCTAACTACCATGGAGTGGTTAAACGAACTGGTGGAGGTACATCTACGCCGTCATCAGTCCTAAGGTGGCGGGAAAAAAAAGGAGGATTTTATACCAATCCTTTTCGTGCCAGGCTGCAGTTTGTTTAAGTAGATGTTCATCCCCTTCATGAACTGCAACTTAGTTATCTGCACCAGAACATACCTATATAACAGAACCAATCGCAGATGAAATTAATATTTATTTAGAAGATATTTGGTAAAGAGCTAGTAGTTTTGGGTAGTACTAAGTGAAGGAAGCTACAGTCTCGCTGACTCCTGCCGCAATTTGCGCCCAAGCAAACACCGGAAGGCTGGTCTGGGCCCCGTCACGTCTTGTATGGAAATCCCCAGACCTTGGGAGCTCTCCGTACTTGTCTGCAAGTAGGTGTAGGGTGTACCTGTACATGGGTCTGGTTTGGGATGCCAGCTCGGAAAATAAACCCACTTTGCTTGGTGTTACAGTGCGTGTGCTCACTGCCGGAGAGAGATGAAGGTATTCCGAGTATCCAATGAAAAGTCCCATACCTTGGACGCTAAGGAAGAATCGACTTGGTATTCACTATCTCATCCTGGTACAATGAAGATCTTTTCGGTGTCCTGTAGCCTACTTGGGTAGGTAGGTAAGTAACCATTCCATTGGTTGTGGCAACATGTGTATTTTTCAAAGCCTGACTACAAAGAAGAATAATCATTGTACACCAGAACTAACATACAATATAGACACGAGGAAGCTTTGCTTACCCCTGGCAGGGTGATCCCTCTGAAAACAAGTATCAAGACAGCAGCAAAAGAGGGAAACTTTTTGTTTTCATAGATAGTAAAAACATGATTGTAGTTAGGTTTCCTAGAAGAATAGATGATGCGCATAGGCCCGTAGTACTGAATATTCTTCTCAATGACCCAATACTGATTAGTCCGTATGGGTAACGTGTTCCTCAAAGGTCCTCGACATGCCGCGGTGCGTCGGGATGCGAAAGATACAAGATAGAAGGGCTACATATAATTTATGCGAACCATTACTCCTTTTAGCAAGACCCGCTTGGGATATGATATATACACTATCAGAGAACTCAATGACCATCAATTCGAGGTCTCGGGCTATGCAAGCCCGTCCCGAACAAGAACCTTGGAGAGGCACGTCGCTCTCACCCTACCCACTACCGTAGAAACCAAGCAGTGATTGGTGGCTAATTTAAAATCCCATCGAGGCTTTCAGTCTAGGATATACCTATAGAACACACCTGTCTTCATGTATGCACTCCTCCTTTCCAAGTTCCCTTTTTCGCGGCCAGTAGTCTAGCCTAGGGGTGTCTTTTTCGCCTAGAAGCGCTGAATAGCATATCCCTTCAGTTAGGAGGAATTACCCCGAAAGGAAAGAACAACAGGCCCAACTATGCATTCGATCCCCCCTCTGAAGAGTCGCGTTGGACGATTTGAGGAAATATCGGCGATGCTAGCCTTTTGATACGCTTTGGACTGGTCAAAAGGCAGATTACGTCAATCTGCTGCCGGGAGGGATTATTGCGCGCCATCAGTGTTTCGCCGAGAGCAGATTCGCATTGTCTTCTCGGCCGTTAGAATAGGCGGGCGACGTAGAATGACCTGATCTCGGCCACTGAGCCGAAGAAATGGCGTGGTCCATTGGGCGGCCCGTCGCACAGAGAGGGCCCTACCCGAGGGAGGCATGTTCCCCCTCTCCAGTGTGATGCCGATGACTACACGTACCTACCTACGCTAGGGTAGCCGAAGTGGTATTCTATAGGTCGTCTCCTACATACAGTATGCTTCTGTAGTGGTAGGACGCCTTAGAAAATTGATACGCACTCAATTTTTCCTGGATGCTGCTTTACGGCGAAGCGACTGTCCTGGATGATCGGCAGCAAGGATAGCAAGACAGATAGGCCCAATCATCAATAGACCTGTAAGGTCCTTTCACCAGCCTGATGCCAGATGATTTCAGGAACCGGAATGTCCACCCTGAACAAAAGTTCCCATGACAAACTGACGAGCCTCTACACTAACCTGGCCACCGGCATCTGCATTACATGGAGATGAAACCTATTTCTTGATCCAGGTACTCGGGTCCGAATTTGCAGAAATAAATGGACAACCATCAGGCCATCTTTCGGGACTTAGGCTCCCCAGATGCCGGTGGCAGCTCCGAGTCTACTGAGTTGGAGCCTTCGCCAGTTGCACGAGTTCTCTGTTTATGTGTCTAGGTAGGCCAGATCGCCAGATAGAACACTGGGCCTCCGCTTTCTTCGCTTCTCATTTCCCCATCCGGTCACAAACCTTTGTGTGTCAGTTCCTAACCAGCTCTTCCTGCCCCTTAGCCATTTGATGTGGCATGGTATTGTCGCCATTTCCTAATCTCTGATACCTGTTGTGACCGCTTGCATCTATTTGACGCGGCTCGATCTATGGAGACACACTGGATTCAGAGTTGATACCGAGGAAAGTCGCGTACTATACATGGTCGCAGCGCTAATGTGAACACTCGTATGCCTGTCACAGAGAGAGCTAGGTTCAGGAGACCGCATCATTATGCCTACAAGACTGTTCGCATTAAGATTTCAAATGCCGAATCTCCCTCTGGTCATTATACCTTGCTATCTTGCAACGTGGTACCGCAAATGCTCTCGCCACTGATAAGCTAGCATATTAGGACACTTCAGTTATAGAGAGGTATCTAATCTCGAAGAATGAAATCCTGGCCAACGCGCTATGGTCGATATCAGCCACACCATTACGAATGAAATCGCGCTCACTCCCGTCTCCGCTGGGCGAATAATTGGCCCGGGGTAGATCTAGCGTACAATATGTTCAATTTGCGGTACCCTCCTGCTCAAAGGGAAAGATAGTAGTACTCGTTTCATTTAGAATCGGCTGAGTCGTAAGATGTGCGATTGCTAGCAATCAAGACCCGTGCATGCCTCTGCGGATTGAGCCTCTTTCTATCTATCGATAAAATCCTCACGGGGCCGAGTCGGGAACTTTTGTTTCATAGTTCTAGGCAAACAGAAATCCTTAGATACCTTCACATGTCTTTTGGGGAAGCGGTCAGGCGATCCCGAAGCTAGGAAAGTCCGGACTGTGACCATGCTTTTAGATTCACGGGGCGGTGTCTATATCACACTGACGATGCTAAAAGTGCGGCCAGGCGTCTTCTTGATGGTTGAAGCCCCCAAGACAAGTATTTCAAGTGCATTTATACTGACTGTAAATTATGATAGAGGATCGTATCCTAGTGCCTGTGTGAGTCAACCAGATATACTTCCTGAGATCAAGGCTGCACTGGCGACTAACGCAAACGATTTAGTATTACGAGGCGTACAACGAAGAGTCAGGTTTACAAGTCTGGATCGGAATATACACAGATGATGTGGCTAGCGTGGTGAAGCAGGGTAATTACAGTACTGTATCTTATTCACGGCTTGGCGAGCTTTACTACTAAAAAGAGACGGTGAGGGAACGTACCGCGAGCAAGGTTAATTCGATTCTGTACGAGCTTGTATGCGTAAAATATAGGGGAAAGATCATTCCCGATACGCTATCTTATCCCCTAGTATCTTCATGTATAGTGTTGATAATCGGACTGAGAAAGCCTTACCACGTATCCCTCGTCTTGTTCAAGCCCAAGCAAATTCACTCCCTTGGTTGGGAACCCGGGGTGTCAAGAAAAGAGGCCGGCCACACCGGTCGCTTTGCTGGCAGTCACGTAGACAGTCATGTGGTTCCCTCTACACCGATAAGTTTGCTAAGACCGAATTCCAACCCTGTTCCAAGAGGGTAACGATGGCCTCAATTTCTGCTCCTGGCAACACGATAACGTACGTTGGCTGTGAGCAGCCCAAAGTCATTGGGCTCATGTCTCTCTCTCATCCGACTATGGCCACCACCTAACGCGGCCCGTTCTCTGCTACGAACCGGTCCCGTCATTAACGTTGATGCCGCGACCCGTCAAGGCCAACACCGCCCCAAAACTTCGGTTCTTTGCAGATACCTTTTTTCTTAGTCTCCCTTTTTTGTGCTTTTCAGATGATGGGAACTTAAGGCCCCTTGGGAGTAAACATTCCCTTGGGAAACCAGTAGTGACTATGTTCAGGTCAAAAACCTCGCGTGAAGACATATTCGTAGGATATTGATTGGACAAGTAATTTTTCCCGGTGGCTAAATTTTTGTATACAGACAAAGATATGGGTAATGTAACTTGGGCTTCTGTTGATCAATGGCGGTGTTCTATTTATAAGGTTTAGATGCCAAAATCCCATGCCACGTAATGAGTGACGCTTTATCCAACTTGGCAGAAATGAAGGTAGTCATAGCGTTTTGTAGACTTATCGAGTACTCTGGTCTGTAAAGGCGAACAATGTCCTCATATCTAGCGGAACTAGGCAATTTCATGGAGGCTTGCAAGCTCATGTGTGCCTAAGAGAAATGTGCAAATATCTATAATACACACAGCAGCTTGACTATCATAATAGTACAAAGCCAGAACCCCAGTTCAGCATCTAGTAAGTAGTAGCAGCCAGATGATCATTAGTACTGTACCTGCCTGTGCTTGTGCTACATATACACATTATTTACCTCATAAATTCTTCTTCCGGATCGTTGGCTAGAGGGTGGTAACCCATTATCGGTTCACAAAATTACTATAAAACCAACAATAGTTCGGTTATTGGGTCAGCAACTGATGATGGCTTGGGTCATTCACTAGAAAGAAAGAAGAAACATTAAACTAATTAAGAACTAATGCCTCAATTAGTCGGTGAAAAGTTTAGTGGCAAAAATGGGAGTGATGTCGTGATGTCGTGATACTTAAAACTATACGTGTACTATAGGAACACACCTTAACAGGCCGTGGGTCCTTACTAATTATGGGCTATATAAAAGGGGGAGAAGAAAAACAATATATAGCGGAAACTAAAATTGAAGAGGATGTATTGGCAGTCAAGATATAGAATCTTCATTTTGTTCAGGGTGATTAACCGGCGTCATATAGCGTCTACCTTTCCGTACGGGAATTTCGATCAACAGTGGTATTTCCAACAAGCATTTATATCGTCAATACATGCTTGTCTGAACAAGGTAGCTGGGACAAGGGACCGGAAGCTGTGTATGGCCAAAGGAAGTCTGAATGCCCTCACTTTCGTGGAACCACCTATTAGTTGCATAACCACAGTAGTATTGCCATGTACCTATCAAGTGATTCCTAACACATTTGAATATCCAAAGGCATGGGTTGCCTCTCAAAATGAAGCCGACCAGAGTAAACGTGTTCGACTTGCGAGATTCCTCCGTGCTGAGAGATATCCTGAACTCGTGTAGTCGTGGTCTATGGTCCTAGAGAAATGCAGGTTCATATCTAGCCGGGTAAAATACTTATAAGAAATGGCAGAAACTGTAATCAACTGATTGACGGCCGGAAAGGCAGTAACAGTTGGACTTCAGACAAGGTGATGAAGAGCCGTCTGTTATTTTATAATGTCTCGTCTCTTTCGGTTGTGGCTATCACGGGGATCACGAGGATTACATGTATGCTAATATTTTCTGTGTTGATCATGGTAAGAGTAACTAGTTGAAATATGGATGATAATCATACGAAACAGACCTGATTCTACAAGCACTGAGCGCTAACTTGGGTTGTTGATAGGTCCTTGATTCCAATTCCAGATCACTCGTTGTCTCATCTTGTTAATTTTCAACATTTTCAAAGTAGTCGTCACAGGTTGGTTTGTCTCATCGCCTAATGGAGGCTTAGCCTCGGCTTCGGAGTTCTCTGCATATGGAAATGCTGCCACGTCTGCAAACCGCCCTAGAATAAGGCTTTCCCTCGACCAGCAAGTTGTGTTTGACGGAAAGCCTTAGCTGATCCCCTAGACACTTGATGTCTAATTCCAGTTGACCCCGAAAAGTCTAAACTTAGAATCGCCGCCTGAAGATTTCGTATCGGAGTTTTCGAGATAAATTCGTTGATGACCCTTCACCTCTAGGAATAGGTATTTATATTCAAATTCGTTATGTCCCTTATGCTTGACAAGATGTACGTGCACAATGCCGTTGTTCAACGGCCCCTCGACCTAGGTAATGTTAGGCGAGCTCAGGAGGGAAGAGACCACGGCGTACATAGAATTGCATGACCAAATGGTCATTACCTTGCGCATCGGTTTTCAGCGTTGACCTGTCATCATTAGTCGCAGTCTTTGGCGGTAAGAGTTGAGGTCGCCTACGCAATCGGTCGTGCTCGGCGCCACTTATTCACAGTCTCCTCTCCATGCGCGGTGATCTTCTTGGCCTCGCCTAGAACTGCCAAGCAGGCGGGATCTTTCTTGATACGATCAATAGCTCGGTTGAAATATGCTGTTTTGCTATCGGGCGAAAATACATCTTGGTATAGAAAGTAACCAACGCCGCCCTAATGAACGGAAGGCAAGTTCAGCATGAAGTCGCGTGCAAACTATAACTCACTGAGCGTACCGTCAAGACAAGGCCTACAGCAATAAGCCCGAAGTTGAAAGACTGCTGGGTGGCACGCGACGCTTTTTCAGTTGCAGATAGCTCGCTCCATGGCACAAACCCATTATCATTGAAGGGAGTAACAGCTACGCGCATGAAACGAATCAGTCGATACTTCTTAGTGTGTGCTCATACAGACAACCAGACGGAGATTATGAGAAACGGGAGGCTAAGTGAGAGAGTCTAGGCAAACGGAATTTGGAACATACCTTTTCGACGCGATACATTGGAGGCTTTGTTCGTATTATGGTGGGTGGTATAGCCGCGCTGTATAAGAAGAGGCCGCAGCGGCGGGACGACGCCTGAAGCAGTAATTGGCCGTAGTAGGAGCTTCATGATGCTGGGGAGTCCATAGGTGCTAGGCGGAACAAACCGAGAGCTCAGGATGCTGCCGACACATTGACTGACAAAGAAGATTCGGGGACTGTTCCGATCCGAATGTAGGTATGGCACCCAGCACTCATTCAGATCTTGGGTTGACTGTCGGGGATTGAAGATTGATAGCCCGTTAGTGTAGTTGCAGTGGTCAAATGTGTGGGGGGGGGGAGCTGTCGCTGGCACGACACCAGACCTAGAATGGTTAGGCTGCCAAGTTAGCGGGCAGCCAGGTGGGAGAGTCTTGGTGGGGCCATTCCTTGAGGCGGCTTTCGGGGTGACCGCCTACAGCATCTGAGATCTGGCCCATTGGAACTCCTGACTCCTGAACTTATTCCGACTATCGATTCTTTCGATTCTTTCTTCTTCCCCGCCGTCCGCCCTCGATCCTGCCGCTCCGCTCCCAACGCGCCCTGCTCGCTACCTGAACCAATTCCGTCATTATCCCGCAAATCGCAAACACCGAGGATCGACGACACACGCGGCTAATCTTGGCAAGATGAGTGGGTTGGCGACAAAACAGCAATCCCAGAAGATATTCGAGAAGTTGAAGACAAAGCAGGCCAACAAAGTGAGCAACAATCTAGACACGCATCGCTGGTTCCCGTCCTTCCCGTCGACTAATATCTGAGTGCCTCCAGATATGTTTCGACTGTGGCCAGAACAACCCAACCTGGACCTCCGTCCCCTTTGGCATCTATCTATGTCTTGATTGCTCTTCCAACCATCGTAACCTTGGCGTGCACATCTCCTTCGTGCGCTCCACCAACCTCGATCGTACGTCCTCGTCCATCGACGCTGGGTAACTGACCTGCATGTTGCTACGACGTCATACTAACGAGTGGTAGAGTGGCAGTGGGATCAGCTTCGTGTCATGAAAGTAGGCGGCAATGAGTCGGCGACCAAGTTCTTCCGCTCTAACGGAGGCAGCTCTGCGCTCGTGAGCAAGGATCCAAAGACCAAGTATCAATCGCCCGCGGCTTCCAAATATAAAGAAGAGCTAAAGAAACGGGCGGCTCGTGATGCTCTAGAGTGGGTACTACTTTTTACCTGCCATGAACGCGCAGCTGATATGAATGCATTCTTAGGTATCCTGAAGAGGTCGTCATTACAGATGTTGCGGGTGACAGTGCTGCGAGCTCATCAACTCCTGCTGGCGAGCCAGCCGACGACTTTTTCTCTTCGTGGGATAAACCCTCCATCAAGAAGCCCACCCCGCCTATATCGCGAACCGGAACCCCCCCAGTAGTTGGCCGAGCACCCTCCCCGTTCCTGAACGCTGGCGCCAATGGCAAAGATATCACTAGATCGGCTTCACCCCTCTCTAAAGAGCCGTCCGAAGGCAAACCTGCCGCCGGCAAGATTACCACTTCTGCAGCTCTACGAAAGACGACATCTACTGGGCCCCGCAAGGCTAATATTCTTGGCGCAAAGAAGACTACCACGAAACTCGGCGCCAAAAAGGTTGCCGATGTTATCGATTTTGATGAAGCAGAAAAGCGTGCAAAGGAAGAGGCCGAGCGCATTGAGAAGCTTGGCTACGATCCCGAAGCCGAAGCGGCAGAAGCCAAGGCTGCGGCAACTACATCATCCAAGGGTGAGGCATCTAATGTCGTTTCGCCGACTGCTCCAAGCACGAGCAGCTACAGCTCCAACCACACTCGCCAGAAGTCAGCTGCCGAGGTCGAGCGACTAGGCATGGGTTTTGGAAGGCTTGGTTTTGGTCAAGTTGGGGGCAACAAGGCTGCTGCTGCCCCTCCGGCTAAGAAGAATGCCGGTGGCTTTGGTTCAGTCGGTCCCGTGAAGGCCGCTCCGGAAGGTATGTCTCTGTCGCAACGTTCGTTTGGTGTCACTGTGCTAACATGCTCATAGCAGATGAAGAACGGTATGCAAGGAACAAGTTTGGGAACCAAAAGGGTATCTCATCCGACGAATTCTTTGGGAAAGGAGCATTTGACCCCAATGCTCAGTCAGAGGCCAAACAACGTCTGCAAGGTTTCGAGGGAGCCACCGCTATTTCGTCCAATGCCTACTTCGGCCGACCAGAAGAAGAAGATGCTAGTGAGGATTATGGGGATCTTGAGACTGCGGCGAAGGATTTCATTCGTAAATTTGGAATCACTGCTGGTGACGACCTTGACAACCTTACGAGCGCGCTCGGCGAGGGAGCTTCCCGGCTACAAGGGGCAATTCGAAATTATCTGAACAGTTGAGTTGCTGCATCCGGTATTAAATAGGAGACGACCCCTGGGACCAAGTATTCCAAACGTTCTCAGGGAGTATGTCGGTGCATGGGGATATCAACATGCAGATAACGCATCTCACGAGAAATGGGACATAAGAGCAGCCGAGAAAGTTGCGGGTGAACGGGGACGGGGCATAAGGGCGGCCCTCTATGCGCTGTAATGAATACCTACCTATATTGACTGTTGCTTACCACACCCTGAATGCCTCGATAGACCTAGACAAAAGCAGACTAGCTCGGCAATAAGTTGAGTTGGCGTAGCTGGTGGTTGAAGACGCGCTCGCGTCTTTCCAATTGCCTCAAATAGAACAGTAGCTAGATATATGTAGGTATTGACTAGAATTAATTGTTACTCGGTGTCAATTTGAGAATGTCTATCGTGAGTATCAATATTCCCCAAATCCGAGGAACGTCTCTCGCAGTCCTTGCAACTGTACGGAATGCGACAAGCGGCAAGCCGATAGCTGGTACGGTAGGTGGGCTTACCTAAGTACCTAACCTAACTAGGTACATAGGTACTTGGGTAGACATTTAACCTAGGTAGCTTCCCGTACCTCGGCAAGGCATCTTGAATCTTACAAGGGCTAACCTGCCTACCTAACGCCGTACTCAAGCTTAAAGTTGCACATTTCTATCTTCTGATACCCAAGAACCTACCTACGCAAATAACTTTCGACATGACAGATTGACTACAGACTGACTGGGATATGGCCCGTTCGTCACGTTGTCTCTTTATCTGCAGGGCTGCTAGATGAGAGGCAAAAAAAGGATACCGCCTTACATTCCAAGATGGAATTCGTCACAGCTCTCCGGGGCAACTTCGACGACCAGAAGCCGTCGTTGTTCGAGCTGCTCTCTGAGCAACAGCTAAACTCCCTTTTGCCGCCGACACTTCGCTACCTTTTAACCGTCGCTACGCAACGATACCCGCGATACCTTCTCCGTGCCTTGAACTCCTTCGATGAGTTGTACGCGCTTGCCATGCTCGTCGTCGAGCGCCACTACCTTCGCACGCACGGTGGCAGCTTCACCGAGCATTTCTACGGGTTGAAGCGAGAGAAGGCTCTGCAAGCTGAGATTCCACGAGCTGCCGCTACAGTCCCGGGCATCGTTCGCGACACGCTTAAGCTGAGCGAGAAGGACGTCTGGAAGAACCTCGCTGTCATGGTCGCTATCCCCTATTTGAAGCGCAAGCTTGACGAGAGCCACGAGATCGAGGCACCACGAGCCCTCCTCGGCAGCAATTATACGCGCATGCCTGCGCATCCGACGATAAAGAAGAGGATCATGCATTACTACAAGTGGTTCATACGGAACGTCTATCCTAGTGTGCATGCCGCCTACTACTTTAGTATCGTCGCCTTCAACTTGGCATACCTCTTTGATAACACCAAATTTCATAATCCTTTTTTATGGCTCATTGGCACAAGGATACGTCGTATGAATGCTGCCGACTTCCAAGCCATCGAGGCATTGAGCAAGCCGAAGCCCGGCAACCCGCCTGCTCCAACAAGCCTATTCAACCCCAGGACAATGAGCCTAAAGCTACTGGGGGGTCTGTCCGTGTTGCTGCCGACAAGCATTTTTGCGCTGAAATTTCTAGAGTGGTGGTATGCCTCTGATTTTGCAAAGCAATTGTCAAGAAAGGCTGCAGAGTCTCTTGAATTACCACCTCCGCTCGTGTCGGGACTCTCAGCACTCGGCACAAAGCAGCAGTCAAAGCAAAGCAAACAAGCCGATGACAAGAAGACGCAAAAAGATACTAACGAAATACCGTTGGCCGCGAACGCACCTATTGCCACACCATCACTATTACCTGTTTTCACTGTATCACCCCCAGACAACTCAGAGTTATGCCCAATATGTGAGGAGGAGATCACAACCGCCACAGCTTGCCAGACTGGATTCGTGTACTGTTACGCTTGCATACACAAGTGGCTCGAGGGAATGCATCAACGACAAGAAGAGTTTATGGCTGATAAAGCCGGTAAATGGGAGAGCGGTAAAGGTCGATGTGCCGTCACCGGACGACGTGTGCTCGGAGGCACCGAGGGATTAAGACGGATCATGGTCTGAGAGTCCTGAGAATTTCTGCCGACACATCGAAGCCTAAACGTGATGAGCTTTGTTTGTCTTGCCTCTAGATGGCTCATTTGAGTGTTGTCCAACAAGTCAGGAACTGGTGCAGAGTATCAGCACTCATTGCTGACTAGCGATTACCTCGGATTAACAGCATCGATAAGGCTGTGAAGGTTTGACGCGGCTGCGATCACATTTCGACCGGCCTAGAAGGCTGGCCTATAATTACTCTGCATTGGGAGATTGCGGAATAGGATATGCTGTTCTTAAAATAGCGCTCCATGCGTGGTCTGGAACTCTCGACGTATGAGCTTAATTGTGCGGCATCGCGGTCTGGAAACAGTTCGACGATTACCTACGACAAAAGGAACCAAATCTACACTATGGCCCGATTAATCCTGTCGAAAGCAAGGTTTATCTGAAAGCGCCACGAAATGATATCTGGCTGTTTATTATGGCTGACGTCTGGACTTTGCTCTTCAGTCCAGACTCACGTTTACCCTGGCACCAGGGCGGACCTAGGTTGCATTGACCGGTTCGACCACCTGGGGTAGAGGAGACTAGACGCTTTCGCGTGCTATTTTTGTCGGACCTTGAAATTCTGGAGGTACTGGTTTTTCCGGGAACCAGTGATAAGGTGGTTGCTACTTTATCCATATTAGCCTTTACGCCTAGCTCATAATTCTCGCAACCGTTTTGGCTCGCAATGGCAGATTCTTCATTTTACCTAGTAGAAGGTTGGTTTCCTGACCTGCAGAGACTCGTCCAGAAACCACGGCGCGAATGCAGTAGGGTGCGCGAACGGGCCGGGGTGGCCAGAGCTAGACTTGAACCGTAGTTACCTATCGTGTGATGGAGGCTTGTGAACTGAGTGTGGCCTCAGCATTACCTCCGCAAATCTACCTGTATTGGGATTGAACAAGGCCATCACAGAACAGCGGAGGCATTCAGGGCATCCGTGGATCAACTATAAAGGCGAGATGTTCCTCTTGACGATGTAGCTATCAGATGACAACAAGACAAGCAGACACAGCAAAGCTCAACAGAACGAAAAGCACCCACTCCATCCCATTACATTCACTCTTCTACATCGTTCGGGAAGGTCTAAGACATTTTCTACAACAATAGTAACTATTAGGGAAAATCCTTCAAAGTTGCCAAAATGCATCTGTCGAGCTTCCCCTCATTCATCCTCTTCGCCCCCTTGACATATATCTCAATGGCCGCCTCGATACCTTTAACAGCACGAGATCCCGCCGCACAACCGCATATTACATCTGTTTCCTACAGCGGAAGCGGATGTCCGTCCTCGTCGCCGGCCGTCGAGCGTACGGGCGCCGGGTTCGATGACATCGGTTTCAAACTCAACGGCTTTTCGGCGAGCTTACCGGGTATCGAGAATGCGAACACCAACTGCCAGGTCCACTTGCAAGCCACAGGCTGCTCGGCTGGCTGGCAAGTGGGCATCCAGAGTGCCACCATAAAGGGACATCTCATTCTCGACCCCAGTGCAAGCATTACGTGGTATCTACAGAGCTACTGGAGCGAGAATGCTGGTACAACGGTAGGGACACAGCACCCTTTTCATTTTAATTCGCTTGCGTCTCCCTCTAATATATGTGTGTGGCGCGAGCTGTGTAGAATAGAAATAGACTAACACATTCGTGGTTCTTAGAATACCATCTCGGGCACCATCTCCAACACAGGCTCGGCCCGCCTCGAGCAGGACATCATCAGGACCTCCAACGCCGGCGCCGTGGCTTGGTCTCCTTGCACCAAGGCTAATGGCTTCCTCGGGATCCTCAACGTCAACTTCCGCGTCGCCCTTGATGCCCCTGGTTCCCAGTACGGCTACTTTGGCAAGAACGCTAACACAGCGACCGCCGAGAGCTGGGACTACGTCTGGAGGCAGTGCTAGATACAAACTTTGTCTACTGGGAGGATAAGGGAGATGAGTTGTGTTTTTAAGATGGGAGCTAGATGATGTTGGTCAATGGATACGGACAAAAGTCTTCGTTTTGCTTTTGAATCACCCTTGAAAAGACGGAAGATGGAATCTTCGCCTAGCGCGAATTCCGAGCTCACCAGATATGTCTCGGGCGAGAGTATCTTTCCCCTTGTTTTGTAAGATATTTCGATTATCTACCTTCATCGCATCTGTAGTCAATACAAAATTTATACATATTTTCACTCTTTGCATGAGCGAGTGCAAGAATGAAAACGCTTAGATCGGGTACACTTTTAGATGGAGATACGCTACGCGATACACGAATTGTCCAAAATTCCTTCAGATTTCAATTGTAATAGGAGGCTTGTCTGTCAACTTGCCCGAGGTCCCAGCTTGCATGGCCGCGTTAATCAGGATGCTACCGTTGCTCGCGCCACCAAGCCAGAACCACTGCCAGAGAATGGCCTTGGCGGCGTAGTATAACACCTTCAACGCGGCTATCCAGCCGGGGTTGGGGATTATGTCGTAGATTGGCCCTCGCTTCTTACGGAGCATCAGGTCTTCGTATGCCTTTTGACAGTCATCCCAGTAGACCGCCTCAGAGCCACGGCCACAGTGGACATGGCCGAAGACGTGAACTTTTGGTTTCTTTCTCCAGATCTCTGCTAGTAAGCCAGGACAGCCGAGCGAGAGGTCTCGGTGCAGCATCTGTGAGTATTCGTTAGCTCCACGTATAATTATAGAGTATTCAGAGTGACTTGTCGTACGGGAGGGGTGTGAGTAACCAGTACATCGGTGTCCAAGGGTATTGTGTCCTTCCACGGATGTTGGTCAATTGTATATTGAAAGCTACATCAATCAATCAATGTTAATACTATGTCTCGCGTTAGCGTGATATATTGATTCGGGATAACTGACGCCATCTCTGAGCCTCCACATTGAGGTATATCGGGAGCACCGTAAATTTTGAGTTTCCGGCCGCCCTTGAACGACAGAGTGACGGACTTGTGCTCAAGATAATGGAGTGTCTTGAGGTCGACTGTGCGGTGTCCCAGCGTGTCCTCCTCGGTACGCGAGTTCAGATCGAACCAGCTGTCATGGTTACCGCATACAACTACCTTGTGCTGGTGAGGTAACGAGGCAAGCCAGTCGATCTGTTTCTGAATGGCCGCGGCCGTGCCATCGTTTACCATGTCACCGCAGTGAATGAGGAGGTCGCCATCCGGGACGTCTCGGACGACTAAGTCGTGCGTATCGGAGAGAAAGACGATCTTGATAGGCACCCTGTTCTTTGGTGGTCTCACGGGATTGCCTCGCAGCCATAGGATGATGGGATACAGAAAGTATATGATGCCCTGCAAGGGAGACTCTAGGAACCAGTCGAGCAGTGTCCTTGGCTCCCATTCCATACACCGGCGAAGGCCGAGTTTGACCAGCAGTCCCATCGTTTCTATACTTATTGTGGATTATGGTTTAGATTAGATTGGAGAACCTATTATCAATTCATAGTGGGAAAGTTGAAGCTCGAAACGTCCCTCACTGCCATGTACCACATCTTCTCTCTCGTATTATAATCCGCCAGGTAGCCTGTAGAGAAAGTTCAGAGGTCGAGATCTGGGCCACTGGCCAGAACGCCAACCGAAAAGGGCTAGGCCAGGATAGCTCAGCAAATGAGATTGCGGGCATCCCAGGGGATGCGGAAGCCCTACCTACTATACGGTACTACTTAAGGTACCTGGCAGGCAGCGCGCACTAAGTAGGTACCTATGTGCACTAAAAGGCTCTAAAGGCGGCATTGCATGTATGACGTTGTTAGCGGCCATTGGCAGGTTCACGACATCTTGAATTTCAGCCAGCCAACACACAAACAGTTATTCTACGCTCCTCCTCTACTCCTCTACTGCTATATTTTCATTCATTCTCCCTCCTCGTCGGGCTTCACACTCTTTGTTGTATCTCTCCTCCTTCGCTGCTCCGTGTCTCAGTCCCTAGGCATGGAGATATAAATAATCCAACTGATCCGCTACATACCTATACACCAGTTCTCAGGCTTGCGAATCTGTTCACCAACGGCCCGGGGTCTACACATATCAGTTGTAGAGACCGAAGCAATTCATAGAAGAGCTAGTCTGCTCCGTACTATCCCGAACAATGAGCTCCCGTAAGGCGCTCACTGCGTCCGATGGCGCTGATCTCGCAGGAAACAAAGCAAACATGAACGTCGACTACGTTATTTGCTACAGCATACCTTCAGACAAGGCTGAGGCTGAGGCTGGCTTTGCGCAGCTCATCGAAGCACTCACTAAGGTTGGGCTCGCAACCGAAGTGCGATACGGCGACGATTCCTCCGTGCTAGTGTTTGTCAGGGTGGCATATAACGATTATCTTGCCTCGCAAATATACCGGGAGCGGGTCCAAGACTGGCTGGTCGCCGTGCGGGCTTCCGCTCCAGATAAAGACATCAACAAGGCCTTCAAAGATGAGCCCATCACTGAGGCCGAACGTCTTCGTCTGGTGTACTTACTCATAACAAAACCCAAGACCGATGGCGGAGCTGGCATTACGCCCAAGTCCGGGAAGTGGAAGCAAGTCACCTCAATCTTTCCTCTCCACGATGACGCCTTCAATAAATCGTGGATCAAAGAATGGAGCACGAAATATGTCTTGGATAATGGAGACCTCGACCGCATTCGCAACAAATTTGGCGAGAGCGTTGCCTTCTACTTTGCTTTCATGCAATCATACTTTGCCTTCCAGTTATTCCCCGCGGCCTTGGGATTCGCCGCTTGGTTCATCCTAGGACGCTATTCGTGGCTCTATTCCATCGTCAACTCGCTCTGGTCGGTTGTTTTCTTCGAATGGTGGAAGAAGAAGGAGGTTGATCTAGCTGTGCAGTGGGGTGTCCGCAACGTCTCGCGCATTCAGCATCCCCGAGCCCAGTTTCAGTGGGAATACGAGGCTCCTGACCCTGTGACCGGCGAGCCAGTCAGACATTATCCACCTACCAAGAGGTTAAGGACACAGCTACTTCAGATCCCGTTCGCTATTGGCTGTGTTCTCGTGCTGGGCGCACTATATGTATTCTGTTTTGGCGTCGAGATATTCCTTACTCAGGTATACGACGGGCCGTTCAAGTCCTACCTGGTACGCCATCAGTTCACTACAAAATGGGGACACGCTAACAAGATCATAGACTTTCACTCCTACAGTCATCTTAAGCAGTGTACTGCCAGTTCTAACGACCATCCTGACAAAGTTTGCCGAAACCCTCACTGAGCGTGAGAACTACAAGACCAATGATGGTAAGATGACTAATGCGATTGGAAGACGTTTCACTAAAACCCCGCTACAGGCCATCAAGCTGCTCTCATCACAAAGATTTTCATCATCAACTTCATCACCTCCTACACACCTTTATTCCTTTCAGCCTTCGTCTACATGCCATTCGGGAACTTGATGATACCATATCTCCAGAGTTTCACTTCTACAGCCAAGACGCTTTCTAATGAGCGTGCCATCAAAACTCAAGAGTTCCGAATTAACCCTGATCGGCTCAAGAATCAGATGGTCTATTTTGCTGTTACCGCACAACTTGTTAATGTCGGCCTGGAATTCGTGATTCCCTATCTAAAGCGGGTTGTTCTGGGCAAGGTCCAGACGAAACGTGTCAGCCAGGACACTAAGTTGATCCAGGACCTGCCAGAGGAGCACGAATTCCTACAAAGAGTCCGAGAAGAAGCAAAGCTTAACATCTACGACGTTGCCATTGACTATCGCGAAATGGTCGTGCAATTTGGTTACTTATCACTCTTCTCACCTATCTGGCCACTGACTCCGGTAGCATTCTTGATCAACAATTGGATTGAGCTTCGATCTGATGCGATAAAGATTGCTATGACTAGTCAACGTCCGATTCCATGGAGGTCTGATTCGATCGGTCCTTGGTTAAACGCACTCGGTTTCCTGTCTTGGACGGGAAGTATCGTCAGCTCGGCCATCGTGTTCCTGTTCAGCGGTGAAAGCGAAGGTCCGGGTGGTGACCCGTCAAATGTGAACGTCGTCGGCCTATTGCTCACTATCCTCTTCTCAGAGTTCTTGTACCTCGGCACACAGTCAGTCGTGAGATATGCCCTGGCGCAGATAGATAGCCCAGGTCTTCAGAAAGAGAGGGTCGAGAGGTACTCCGTTCGAAAGCAGCTCCTCGAGGAAACGCTAGGTCCGGACGCAATGAAAGAGGCTACCCCGCCTACCCTCGAATCGGGAGAGAAGGTTACGCTCGCTGCCCTGAAGAGGGAGGCGACGAAACTGTCCGAGGGCGCTAACGGCACGCCAGAGCAGATGTAAAGTCCGCAAAATCAAGCTTCAGTGGCAATTAAGCTTCGCTCACGTCATTCACAGGTTCTGGCTCCGACAGCCTAGCATGGATTATACTATCAAGATTGGCAAAGAGCTTATATCGCGGGCGAAATCAGAAAAGCAATGAGGTGCTGACTTGCTCTAAGAGAGATCTGAGACGGTGGTGGAGACTGTGATTAAAGAATTATTTGTGTTCGTGAGTTTAATGGGTTTAATGGGTTTAATGGGTTCCATCAATTATTTGACAGGTGGAGGTCTCGGGGGGGGTGGAGTAATACGTGTATTTGATAATTTTGTAAATTGAATAAAACTTACGACGATTTATGCTCGCTGGAAGGACGGGATATATTGACTAAGAGGTTCATCGGGCCACCTGCAATTGGATTCATATAAACGATAACACCATGCAAGTATGGCGATCTCTACCGAGGGAACAACGTCGAGAAGCTGAAATATAGAGTGAATAAATTTCACTACACGTATCTATCTACATACTTGTCATCTTGCCTACCCCTGTCTTCATCACAGAAGAATTCCAATCCCAAAAACGACCATCCAAAGACCAAGCCCGTACCCAAGCGTCCTTATAAAGCCCGCAAGCGCAGTAGATGACGCACCCGCGCCTACCACGGGCAGAGGCGCTGGTATGGGTACCGCAGATACTCCCGGACTAGAATAGTTGTTGCCGCTCGACGTATTCGTATTGTGCGCGAGAACGGGGATCACGGTCTGAACGGTGATAGCCACGACGTGTCCGCTAGCCGTGCCCGCCACAACGGCCTGCGGCACCGCGAGGGTGATTGTGTTCGACCCGTTGCGGCCGCACGCTGCGCATTCTTGGGTGTACGTCGTCATCGGCAGGACGGCGCTACCCGTCAGCGTCGCGCAGTATTCCATCGTCATCAGCTTGGCGGCATCAGTAGGACATATAGTGACGAACGTTACTGTTGTCGTTGTCGTCGTGGTGGTGTTCGCAGTCCCGTTTGTGGGGGAGGAGGAGCCTCCCATTGCTGGGGCTGGCGGTGGGATATCTTCGTCGACGTTGCCGTAGATAGTCAGGAGAACGTTGGAGGGTGGTGGCGATGGCGCGCGGGGCAGGATGGGATTAGGGCTGGGAGCAGCTGGTTCGTTCTGCGCCGAAAGCCCTATTAATTTTGCCTTGGAGAACGTTGACGGGTTTGTTATACGTGGGAATGGCAGCCCTGCGAAGGCCGGTGGTTCCGCGTCCTCTGTGGCGGAGAGCACGCCACCGCAGAGCTCGGCTGGGTTCCCGGGACAAGGGACCGAGCAGAGATCGTTCGGTACTGCCGTGGCGTCGCCGAGAGCGTCGGCGCAATAACAAGTCCTGATTATTATTTGATGTTAGTGATTTCTTTCCTGGTTTTTGCCTTCGTAAGAGTTGAGTGAGAGAAGAGGGGGAGTACGCAACTCGTTAGACACGCCAGCATATTTGTGGCCTGCACAGCTCGACACACAGGCCTCGTTGTCCATCGTTGGGTAAGAGGCCACCTGCGAGAACGACTTGTAGCCTTCGAGAGAACCAAAGCAGCCCAACAGTGTCCAGCCGTTGATAGTGGCGGGATCGGCTAGCCCGGCACTTGTCGGGGTCGGCTGGGTTGTTGATATTGATATCGTAATAGTTCTTGTTCTGCTCGGTGTTGCAGTGTCGTTCCCAAGGACTGTAGGGCTTGCAATAGCTGAAGTGAGAGGCGTCGCTAGAGTAGTGCTGATAAGTGAAGGAGATGGCGAGGGGCTATCCTCTTGTCCCGGTTTCTCATATACATCGATATAATTTATTTCCCAGAACGAATTGCGAAAACTTCTTGGGCTCTTAGCTACGAAATCCTCGCATGTCGGTGCAAGTTTATTGCACTTGTTGCCGACGCCCCAGGTATTGCCGGCGTATGCTCCGCAGAAATTCTGTTCGATTCCCTGTTAGTAAGCCGTCAAGTATCATCGACGGCAAAATTCTTCTCACGGTATTAATGACAAGACTCATATTGTAGAAATGCGAATCTGTGTCACATTCCGATCCTCCAAAGCGAGCTTGCGGCGGGCCCCACTAGAACAGAGCTGGTCAGTTATTGTTATCACGATCATTAAGCATAAGTGTGTTGTAGTGAGTTTCTGAGGCAATGACACTAGCCTGCAAGGGGCGTTGACAGCCCGAACGGTAACCCTGACAGGAAGAAACGAAAGTCGAGAGCAACATACTCTTCTTGGGTCTGGAGTGACAAGGGGCGCATTCCTAATGTCGTATGGGACGGCTATGCGAGGGAAATGCCAGATCTTTATATCCTCTGAATCCCACTCCATCGCATAAACTCCACCTCCTATGACATTGAATGAGTCGCCATATGTCCCACTATACGCTTTGGCAGCTGCGAAGTTGCAGCCAACATTGTCGGGCTATATAGTTCCTATTAATCTCAACATCCTTGACAAGTCAATGGTCAACTTCTTACCTCTATAGAGCAATCTGTCGGCCCTGGAATTCCGGTGAAGCCTGTGCTAGGAACCATACAACCCGGCGTGCTACCTTTTCTTAGAAACACGCTTCGTCTGATAATTGATCGGCAGCGGCGGCGAACTCACGTATGTGCAGAAAACAAGTTCCTTTGTGCTGTGTTAGCACCTTCAATTATATCTACTTCTCCTCCATCGGGCCAGTGGCCCTCGTTATTAAAAGCCCAGACTTGAGAATTGGTCAGTCAGTTAGCGTTCAAGGAGGTAGGAGAGCGACATTGGATTACAAGCTGGCCACGTTCCACAAGTAGAGCCCGGCATATGGGCGAAGTCGGCGATGAAAAGACCGTGAGTGAACTGCTCATCACTGGTGAGTCTGACACTCGGCCTGCCTTTGTCGCTTGTTGAGTATGTATTAATCGCATCGACGCCGAGCTTTACTCGGTTAAATTGATCGATGGATACAAGATTGCTAGCTAACGCCGCTTCTCTGTTTTGATAGCTAGCACCTTATTAGCTAGATTCTACCCAATTCATCTATGCCTTCCCTTACTTTACGAATCCATTATTTGGATCTTCTCCTGTGAAGAAGCTGAACTGCTCAAGGAGTCCCTGACCGGCATAATGTGTTGATAGAGAATACGACATAATGAAAGGCGAGGAAGGGAATATAAGAAAATAGGAGATCAATGAGCGACTGAAAGGAGAGGCAAAATGAGAGAACGACCTTTCGGTCAAGGAGCGATTGACTGAAACTGGTAGTACCAAGATGATAGAAACTCTGCAATTGGCATCCTGTCGAAAGTTGTATTTGAATAACCGTAATCACTTTGAGCTACTGTCGTGATGGCATCAAATGCCGGCTACGGCACGTAAACAACAAGACGAGGAATGCTAATGAGACTGTACGATAGCAATGGTTCATATCGTGTAAGTGAGACATGTTACGCTGCGGAGCCATGGCTTCTCCAACACGGCACCCCAGCTTGGTGGGTGCTCCATCTTCAACTCCAGAGCTGAATTTGAAGGGTTAAAAAACTAGTAATCGTGCAATGTTCTATAGATTATTTGCTTGGATCAAATTGGCAGGCATATGCAGCCTCATTGTATCCTTCTTATTGAGGTGCGGACGTCATGTCGTCGGCTGAAGCGTTCGAATGAAGAACGGATGGGAAGCGCCAAGCCTTGGTTGTAGCATTCCATTCCTTACCCAAACTCTCACTCAGGCATGTTGTATATAGACCTTGGTGAAGATCCAACCAATAAATAATTCGCTCTTCAATCTCCGTTCGCTACCCAAGACTTCGAGTCGCGGACATCTGGGAAGATGCATTTTGACGGGGGTCATCGCAGCAGGATAAGCGACGGCTGAGGAGACGCCGCACTTCCATGAGTCCGAGAAGCTGACACTTACGTACTGAGTAGGGTAGCGCTTGAGCTAGTTTATGCTAGGGCCGGATGGGATGTAACAGGGCTTCTAGAAATTTTCCCTACAACTACGCATGATTCGTGATGATGCAACGTCAACTGGGCGAATTGACATGTGAATCGGCAAGGTGGAGGACCTGTGGCTCGACTTGCAAGCCACAAGTCAGAGCAATTGTCCGCTGCCCCGGATCAGGAACTCTGGGCAAAGTCTGGGCAGAAAAGTCTGGGGTAGGGGGGGGAGGGGGGGAGCCCCTGTATGTTATTTTTTGGCGGCTACCGCGGGCCGTATTATTTTGCGTACAGATACTGTGCCATGCGGCTACTCGAGGCTTGATTCGACTTGACCACTTACCTCGGCATTGACGGGGCTCGGCTACCTAGCTGAAGCAGTTAAAGGGGGGCATGGTGGGACATCCGACCTGCCGACCTGGCTAGGTACCTAGGCACGCTGGGCCGGTAAGTCGTACCCTAGGTACGCTACCGCTCTAGAGCCCCCCCCCTGCTAGTGGGATTACCCCCCCTAGTGGGATTAGCGGTCAATACTACCAAAAGGATCAATACGTGTAGGAATACAATAATTCTACTACCAAAATAAGCGTTTTTTTGACTAGATTAGCTATGCCTATAGATTACGAATAGAGGATTGCTGCTGTAATTGCAGCAGTTAAAAAAGGCTATTTGCAAAAGGCTGTAGCTAAGCTATATAGAGTTAGTACTTTAACCCTCTCTAGATGACTTTAGGGTAGTCTTTCTCGCGAATAAGCCTACGGAATCGATTGCCTTTTAAGCCCTAAAATAGAAGATTAAATAGTCGACTAGATATATACTTTTAAAAGTGCTGGCTATAGCTTCTACTGCTAGAAAATTGTTTAATTTGCATAGTATATTTTAAAGGCCTAGGGGTATAGCCCTAAGATTAGTTACTATTAAATTAGTCGCTTTATTTAAAGGCACCTAAATATAAAAATAAAGCTGCAGATAGCCCTCGAGGCTATTAAGGCAGCCTAAGATATGCCAAATTAAATTAAACGCATTTTTAAATACTATAAAATTGTCTAGTAAAAATGCTACTTTTTAGCTCTTTATATCGCAAATATAGACAAATATAAGCTTTACAAAGGCAAATCTTTTTATAGTAAAGTAGTAGGCTTATTACTTATAAAGCAAAGCGCTTGCTAGCATTTAAATGCTTTTAACTAGGTAACTATTTTAAAAACTATCTTTACCGATAGCTATTATCTAATACTAGTAATTATTTTAATAGGCGATAATTTTTAAAGGTAGTAGTTTAAAGCCAATTTTTTAAGCTAGAAATATGAAATAACTATAAATAGGTAGACTATTAATTAAATAGCTTATTTTTAGCTTAAAAAGGTCTACTTGCTAAAGACAAAGCTAGTAGATTTTAACTAATAAAGGCTTCTATTTTTAAATACTTACTCGACTTATATAGATAGCAATTTTATATATAAAGCTTAGGTTAATAAGGTAAAAATAATCTATCTACTTTTGTATAGATTATATATAATTTAACTGGCTAACTTAGGCGTATTTTCTGTGCTTAAGTAGTATTTTTAGGAAAAGATGGCCTCCTATATCTACTTACCGGCTTTATTACCTATTTATAAGCGTAGATTTCTAGCTATATATATAAAAGCGCGTAAAAAAACTTTATAGCCCGAGATTATTACTACTATATTTAAAAAATTAAGGTTATAGCTAATTAATTAGAGGAGACCTTTTAAAAATAAAAAAATAGTAGACATAAGTTATTAATCTACTATACTAAAACTAGTACTATAGTAAATAAATAACTAGATAAGCAAATAAGTCTAGATTATTTTAAAAAGGTTTTAAGACTTTTATAACTAGTTTGCTAGTTTAAAAACGCCTTCTATAAGGTTTACAGGCTTTATAAACGCTCTTATATAAAAGGCAGGTAAGTAGATTGACCTATTAGCTATAAAATTAGTTATTATAAAGCGAGAGATTAACTCTCTAAAGGTAGAAAATAAAGGGCTACGGCTTATAGTATGTAAACGAGTTAAAAAAGACCTTTAACAGACTTTTTATAATATCGAGGACATTTATAAAGTATAGGTTATAGTAAAAGAACTAGCATATAAGTAGGAGACTATTTATATAAATGAATTCGAAGTAGAATACTAAAAAATATTATAGGCTATGTACAAAAGCATGTTAAACTAGTGGCATTTACTAGATAGCAAATAGAGCCCTTAGGTGTAGAGAAATAGCCTTATTTTGACTGGTAGTGACCTAATTAAGCGATTTTAGAGGCATCCTACTAGGGGGGGTAATCCTACTAGCAGGGGGGGGGCTCTAGTAGATACTTACCTAAGTAGTAGGTTGTACCACCTACACTACACCTCGTGATACCTAACTGCGCGGTATAATCATCCTCCTGCGCAAGAACAATAGATGTGAAGCCTTTATAAAAACCTGGCGCCTTTTTTAATCAAAGACTGCCTGTGGCATGTAAATTTCCATATCGACTTCTACAATAGTAATACCAGGTACTATCTGCTATATCATATTCATACTGCGATTAGAGGCGGGCATTGTATAGCCCGGTACACCGTCCGGTACATATGACAACCTAGGCCCTGCGCGGCAGCTCTCCCATCTACCGCGGCTGCTCTCCATCTCTCCATCCATCGTCACACTTCCCCGGCTCGATTAGTGTCATAGTATTGGGCAATCCACCTACCTCTCGACGGCATCTCTCTTCTCTTCTCTTCTTTTATTTTCTTCCTTTCCTAAATAACACAGATATTTGTGATGTTGGCTTCTTTGGTGAAGAGCCGGACACAGAGTACCGCTCTCCGATCGTTAATACGCAGAAACACCACCCCAAAGGTAACTCATTGTCTGCCTCGACTGGCCAACCCCCCGGATGTCGAACGGTGTATTAACTAGCTTTGCATAGATTCCTCTCATGGCGCCCGCGTCGAAACGGAGCAACAGCTCCCTCCCACAAGGTTGGTTACCCGTTACCAACTTCAATCTTCTCACCTCCGATCTTCCAGTCGCTTATACAAAGCTCCAGGCTACGTGGAAGACAAGTCGAAAGGGCCGATGCTCCGGTTTCAGGACTCATTGCCGCGATTACCAGTCCCAACTCTCGAAGAGACTGCCGCTCGTTACGTCAAGAGCATACACCCCTTACTAAGTCCTGCCGAATTCGCCGCCAGTAAAAAGGCCGTCGACGAGTTCATTAAGCCGGGAGGCGCCGGAGAGAAGCTACAGAAGAAACTGGTTGCGAGACGAGAAGATCCGAAGATTAAGAACTGGCTTTACGAGTGGTGGAATGATGCCGCCTATCTTTCATACCGCGACCCCGTCGTCCCCTACGTCAGCTACTTCTACTCACACCGCGACGACCGCCGCCGGCGCAACCCCGCCAAGCGTGCCGCCGCCATAACAACGGCCGCTCTCGAGTTCAAAAAACAAGTCGACAGTGGTACACTTGAGCCCGAATACATGAAGAAGCTCCCCATCTGCATGGACAGCTACAAGTGGATGTTCAATGCCAGCAGAGTGGCCGCTAAGCCCGCCGATCATCCTGTCAAGTTTGACCCCAAGGACCACAAGCATATCATTGCCATACGCAAAAACCAGTTCTTCAAGATCCCGCACGAGATCGATGGGCAGCAACTGAACACCTCCGAGCTAGAGGCGCAATTCGCCAAGGTCTATAAGCTCGCTCAGCGGGTACCTGCGGTCGGGGCCCTGACTAGTGAGAACAGGGACATCTGGACAGACGCGCGCAAGGTTCTCCTAGATGCCTCGCCTAAAAACGCAGCAGCGCTTGAAGCTATCGAATCCGCGTCATTCGTTGTTTGCTTAGACGATGCATCCCCCGTAACACTTGAAGAGCGGGCGCACCAGTACTGGCATGGCGACGGTCAAAACCGGTGGTATGACAAGCCGCTACAATTCATCGTGAACGATAACGGCACTTCGGGTTTCATGGGTGAGCACAGTATGATGGATGGAACGCCAACACACCGACTGAACGATTACGTCAACGATCTCATCTTCGGCAACAAGCTCGACTTCAGCAACCCATCTGTGCGTTCCAACCTTCCAGACCCTGTGGCCGTGGATTTCGAGATCACGCCCGAGGTACAGACCGAGATCAACCGTGCCACTCAGGACTTTGCTACTGTCATTGGGCAGCACGAACTTGCGGTTCAGGCTTACCAGGGCTACGGCAAGGGCCTCATCAAGAAGTTTAAGTGCTCTCCCGACGCCTATGTGCAGATGATCATCCAGCTGGCATACCACAAGATGTACGGTCAGAACCGACCGACCTACGAGTCGGCAGCGACACGGCGGTTCCAGCTCGGCCGTACGGAAACCTGCCGTACAATTTCGGACGACAGTGTGGCCTTCTGCAACGCCATGGCAGCCACAGACGTTTCGGACGAGGACCGCATCTCTCTCTTCCGCAAAGCTATCGCCGCGCATATTGAGTATATCAGCGCCGCTTCAGACGGCAAGGGTGTAGACCGCCACCTCTTCGGTCTCAAGAAGCTGCTCGAGCCTGGCGAGGAGCTACCAGCCATCTACAAGGATCCTGCATACAGTTACAGTTCTTCCTGGTTCTTATCCACGAGCCAGTTGAGCTCGGAATTTTTCAACGGGTACGGGTGGAGTCAGGTTATCGATGCCGGCTTTGGTATTGCGTACATGATCAACGAGAACAGGTAAGCTGTCCCAGTCCTACGGTCATTTTTCTACCCTCCCACGATTCAAGAAGGACGTGCTGCTAACATCAACCGCAACTCCATAGCCTTAACTTCAACATTGTTTCCAAAGGCCTCGGCAGCCAGAAGATGAGCTATTACCTCAACGAGGCGGCCGGGGATATTCGCGACTTATTGTTACCCACACTGGAAGCACCCAAGGCTAAGTTATAGACTAAGAAAGCAGAACCATTTGACAAAACTGCGGCTGCCCATATTATATATCAACTTAATCGTGCATATAGGCGTGTGCAGTTCTCACGGCCAATAGACTAGACAAGATATAAGATCTAGAGACTTATCGGGCATATCAAGAGGTGGGTTAATGCCATATCATTTGTATATATGAACCGCCATGATTGCGATCATGGTGAAAATGAAAATCAAGAATCTGAAGTGAGACGTTCATTAGTATATTTTTCTTAACCATGGAGAGGAGATGGTGTGTAATTACTCTCGATTGATTACAGAGTTTATGTACTGCGAGATGAACTTATATAGTATGAGCGCGTTCAACATTCACAACTTACTGTCCAATTCGCTATAAATGCCTCAATTGATGCCAATATGTAGATGCTACCTAATGATACAATCATATAAGACAGGTGGCTTTGCCTCAAACGGGACATCACGGATGACGAAGACCACGCCAGAAATATTGGAATGAATCCCTCTATGGTCCGCCTCGAGCACAATCCAACAGCCAAAATCTCTACGCCTGTATCAGTTATCCGAGTCATCGTGGCGAGTCGTGTTGCGATTCGTTTCTTTCCACAGATGAAGTTTTCCTTTAACCAGCGTGCTCTACGATCTCGTTGACCATCTGGCCCTTTTCCGGATCGTACTGGGAGCAAATCTGGTACGGTAGCGGGATCTCCACGTAGTCGTCGTCGGCAGAGAGGACGTTAACGTTGATGCTGGAGGACTTGCTGGAGAAGATCCTGGTCGCGATGCTCTCTTTGCTCAGATAGACCTGCGCGCCATCTAGCTGGTCCAACATAATGGTGGGTAGTTGGCCGAGAACCTGCAAGGCAAAGTTGGAAGACTTGACAACATCAACGGTAGATACGAGGCTGTCGACAACAAGCGACAGGCGCTGGGTGTTCTCGATTGTCACGGCGTTTGCCTTTCCCTTTAGTATGATAGTGGTGTGGTTGCACTTGCTAATGAGTACCGATTGCGACATAGAAACCTCAATCTCGATAGATTCAGAGTACTTCTCATAGTTTTCCTATGTTCTTTTGTAAGATTCGGTTGTCACCGGAAAAGGGGGGATTGAAATGCAGCCCTTACGATTGTCCATTTGTTTCCGTCCAGTTCCTTCTTAGGCGGCTTCTTAACCCGCATACTCTCGGGCTTGGGCTTTTTGCCAGGTGCGCTCTTCCCCCGGGTAGTTGCATCTTGGTCTGAAACCGTCGATCCTGCTCTTAGGGATGGGTTCTTATGTGTCATCTGCGACTTGTCGACCTTTCGCAATCCCTTCGTTACATCGCCTCCTTTGTTGATCTCGCTAAATACTGCGCCTAATCCTGAATCGGCCGCCTTTGACGATGTTTCCTCCTCCTCTCTGATCTGCAGGACAGGTGGTGGGCCCGGCGGAGGAGGTGGAGGAGGTGCACCACCAGCAGCCGGTGGCGCGGGAGGAGGTGGTGATGCGGTGGCACCCGATGTTGATATCGTTTTGGCGATATCGGCTGCTGATTGACCTTGGGGATTCCAGGGAATTCCATTGGGGAAATATTGTTTAACGTATTCGGTGAGGTCGCGGAAGATTTGCTGGAAAGAATTAATCCATTCAATCTGGTCGGGGTTCCTGGCGAAGGAAATCAGCATACTTGTCGCATCGCCTGTGTCACAGGTCGCTGTTCTTACTTATCCTTATGTTCGCTGATGACACGGTTCCCGAAGAATTGCGCCGAACCGAGAGATTCCTCTACGTGTTTGAATGGCTTGTTATCCACTGTTACCCAGGCCAGTACCATAATCCCTTCGGCCACTGCACTCAGTTGATTGAACATTGGCGATCCGCGATTCGACTCCTTGATGTTACCCACGGCCATGAGAGCTTCGTTGATGGGCTTCAGGAGCTCCTGATAGACGGACATATCGGCGGAGACAGAGATGTCGGGTTTCTTCGCCTTAGTGGAGATAAGCAAGAAGCGGCGTTGCTGCTTGAAGCCGTCGAGGACCTTGGAGGCTTGTTCGGCTACCAAGCCACCAATCTTTTCGCTGGCCTTGACATATTTGTCGACGGACTGGTTAATGAAGTTGTCGAACTCCTCGACAGACTCGGGAAGGTTCTCCTGGGGGGCGGGAGTCGAGACAGCCGGGGTATCAGAAGACGAGGCAGAAGGCAGAGGAGTGGCAGACTGATCAGGGGGGGACTGGATGGCATTAGATAGAGCAGGGACGGCTTGTGGAAGCTCAATGGTGGACGTTGCGATGTCTTCGAGGCGTGTCGTAGCAGCTTCCAGCCTAGCGGCAACAGAGTCAGACAAGCATCCAGAACGAGGGTTGTGTTACTTGATCTAACTCACCTTTTTATCAGAGTAACGAGGTTATACATATTATTCTGTGCCATTTTGGGCAACTGGGCGGGAGGTCCGACGGCGTAGGGATGCAGTTGAATTAGAGCTGTCGTGAGTGAGAGAGAGGGAAAAAGACAATTAACCTAGCCGACCCCCTGAATCCCTATGTGGACGATGGATTCCGCAGCAAACGACTTGTCAGGCACAACCAAGAATAATAATAGAGGAGCAGGTCTCTGATAAACGAATTGCGTAGCCTGGAGGAGTGAGAGCCAGGACAGGACGAGCTCTATTATGCTGATGCCTGAGACTCCAACAAATGTATTCGTGGGTTGATTGTTGGTGGTAAGGCTGGATCGACGGAGATCAAGGTGACATGCGACAGATGAGCAGAGCAGACTAAAGGTACGTCCAGCCATGTCATCAGCGTCTCCCTGCAGCCGTTAAGTACTTAGGTACTAGCGCGCCAGTGTAGCGCTGCATGATCCATGCAGAGACTAACTTCCTTTGGTAAAGACCCACTTGGCGCAAAGTACTGTACCTAGGTACATATATAGCTACAGTATGTGCGGATTCAAGATTGGCATGAAGTCTGTCGGGGTGAACAGAGGTCGGTACTATAAGTACGTAGGTATCTTACATATTTACCTACACTGGATATATGTAAAGATACAAATAGCATATGCGGAATATGTCGGTTGGTATATAGGTAACCTTGGGTACATTAACATAATAAAAGCGCTTACTTAAATAGGTGCATCTGATAGTCTAGTCCGGCTTCCTATTACCTACACGGGTTAAGTCATTTTGAATAGGTAGCGTCGGCGATGCCCAAATTTTCTTAACCGGACCGTCGACTCACGTAAAACTGCCTCTGTGAGTCCCTTGGTCTTCCTACAAGACATCGCCTACGTTCCCTAATATAGCGTTTAACACGCACTACTTAAGCTACCTAGGTACCTATTGTGGTAGGTAGGCACCGTTCGGCCCAGCGACGGCAAGCACATGAAAAGACAAGGCTGCATGCATGCCGATGTTTCCATATGATGCAGGCGTGCAGCCTCCTTCCCTGAGCAGTCATTGAATCCCGCCTGCGAATTTTCTTATTTTTTATCTTTTACATTTCACTTGATTCTCATTGCCCTGTCAAGTCTCTCAGGACAACACGTCGTCTCAGATACCCTGTTGCTCGTAGAAAACGCCGGAGCCACAGGCCACTGCCACGGCCCTTACGTCGACCCATCTTAGGCACAAAGTCTGGCACAGACACATCAAGAGTACATACATACATATTTCTTGGCGTGTCTCTGCCACTCATCGAGCTCGACTTACCTACCTCCCTAACCCATACCGCCTTCGTAGCTCAACATCCTCACCACTCGCCCTTCCCTCCTCCGTCTGTCTGTCCTCCTGTTAGGCCGTCCTCTCATTACTAGACTCGGTCACTTCGCTTCTCGAGCCACTTATTTCTGTAGCCTGGGGGCATCCTTACACAGGCATCCACCGGCTGTCGCAGAATCGTGGCCTACTACATTTCACAGATTATGCTTGCCTAGCCACCTAGGCAGGCATCAACTATCATGGCTGTCACTGACAAGCCAGTCTCCATTGAGAATGAAAAGACAGATGTTGCTGCCTGCGAAGAACAGACGGCGCCACCCCCCCTGACTAACGTGGAAGCCGAAACGGAGCCCGGCGCCGGAATGGAGACGGAGATGGTTCAGCAAGAAATTGACTTTGTCACCCTTGGCATGTTCATTATCGGTAGGCCATCCTCACATTCTTAAGTTCCTTCTCACCATTTCAATCATCTCTTAGGGGTAGGATTTTCTTAGACCCTTTCAACCCTAGTAGCTGTTCCTCCACCTAGGTACCGCATAACTGTCTCCACCGGCGTGCTCTTCCAGCCATATTTCTCACCGCCTCTGTTTTCATCAGAAACCTGCGGCATGACCCAGAAGCGCTCGACAGCTCCCCTCAAGTCAGTTCACGAAACACAGAATTGAAGCTAACCTGACTCAACAAGATGATATTGAGTATATTCCCCCAACACCGCCAGTAAAAGATGTTCTCGGCGGCGCTGGGACTTACTCGGCACTCGGTGCCCGGCTGCTATCGCCGCCCCCACGCGCCGGCTCCGTGGGCTGGGTAGTGGACAAAGGGTCGGACTTTCCTCCGGATCTCGAAGCTTTAATCAGGTCATGGGAAACGTCAGTAGTGCTACGTGATACGCCCGAGCGGTTAACAACGCGCGGGTGGAATGGCTATGATGAGCACCAGAACCGGGCCTTTCGGTACATGACACCTAAGAAGCGGCTTACTGCCGAGGATCTGACGCCCTCACTGCTTGCCTCGCGCACCTTCCACCTTATTTGCTCACCCAAACGCTGTCGTGAGCTCGTCCTCGAAATTAAGGATAAACGCGCGGATCTACCGACATCTGTCTATAATGGGGTAACGGGGGATAAGGCCCGTGACAACGGTGATGATACAGCAAGCAATCACCTACCAAAGCCCATCTTCATCTGGGAACCAGTACCAGATCTTTGTACTCCGGATGAACTACTTAATTGTACGAACGTGCTGCCACTGATAGATGTCATGAGTCCTAATCACGCAGAATTGGCTGGCTTCATGGGCGATGATGGGTTAGATCCGGAGACCGGGGAGATCAGCACACGAGCCATCGAGCGGGCTTGCGAGCAGCTCCTCGGTTCTATGCCCCTACAATCCTTCTCTATTGTTGTGCGAGCTGGTGAGAAAGGGTGCTACCTCGCGCGCAACGGCGGGCGTAAGCGCACACATAAACATAAATCGAAGACAAAAGGCAAGAAGCCATCCGCTCTACTTCACGGCGGCCTCCAGCCTGACACGGATATGGAGGCGTTGTTCGCCGGTCTTTTACAGGATGCCGAGGGCTCCATCGCTCGCGAGGAGATAGAAGTAGATCCAGGGGTTGAGCGATGGATTCCCGCTTTCCACACAAACACTCACGAAGAAGAAGAGAGCGATGCCCCTGTAAACGGCGAGGAAGGAACAGATGGAGGAACAGAAAAGAAGCAGGGAAAGAAAGGAAAAGTAATAGATCCCACAGGTGGTGGCAACACCTTCTTAGGCGGACTTGCCGTTGCACTTGCAAGAGGGAAGGGTCTTGAAGAGGCTGCAGCATGGGGTAGCGTGGCGGCCAGTTTTGCAATCGAACAAGTTGGGGTGCCTACACTCGGCCACGACGACCAAGGAAACGAAATCTGGAACGGTGTGCGCGTCGACGACCGGTTTGAGGAATTTAAGACAAGGCTTGCGTTCAGCTGTTGATTGGTTTTATGGCATGCTATCTTTGATAGTCCTGCAACTGTATGCCCCTTCAGAGATGCACATCACACCACCAACACCAGTCCTCTCTACATGTAATTGATCCGGATAAGGCTTCTCCCCACCGAGGGTACAAATGAATGAGTACATGTGTAAATAACGACGATGTCGCAAACGAATGGATGTACCGAGATAGAACGGCCCATCAGCTTCTCCGCTCATCTGGAAACACCGCATTTTTTACCCAGGCGACATAGCTGGACCACCTCTAATAATCTGGATAACAGAAGAAAGGAAGACAGGTTCCTCCAGGAAAAATCACTTACGATATGTCTCGTAGACGGCGGAAAAACAAAGACCACGCTAGATTCCTTTTTCTCACCTTTCATACTCATAATAGAGCTACTTACTATGCAAATTCCTCTCGCCGGTTATTTGTAGCTCCCAGGCCATGGCGACGACAAACTCGGGAGGGCAGACCAAGCTAGCTCCGGCGAGAGATTGCTAGAGAAAAGCCCCAGCAACTACAACATGACAGATAGGATGGGGTGGACCGGGGGTAGGCGGAAAACTTTGATCATACTATTATAGCGATGCATTTTGCTCTGACATAGCGTCTATCCATCACAGTCAACCAATAGCGACTATAATCCATCCTATAAAGTTAGTTATATAGTTTCTCTCTCCGGGCTAGAATGCTTTGGTCTGTGTTGTAACTTCAAAGTAGCAATGCCATGTTGCTCGTATGGACGGACACGTTAACTTCGACATTTGATACACTTGCAGCTACTCTAGACAACACGTCCAGGAGATAGGGAAGCTTGATCGATATCTGCACACGCCAAAAGCAAGCCCATAAAGATAGCATATACACGACTAGAAAAAGCTTTATTATATAGGCACTTACTTATCTAGGGGCTCATAGTCTGCCCAATCTAGTACAACGGATATTCGCTCTCCATCTATCCGCATGACACATACACCGCTACAAACAAAGCATCTACAGAAGCCAGGATAAGATTGTAAAAGAAGTGCTTAATAAGACCGGATCCCTGCCTCCATTGCCCTCTCCCTATATCATAGGCGGTGGTGGGGCGTCCGGTAATTCTTCGCCATTGTCGTCATCGACATCGTCGCTATCATCTTCCTCCTCATCCTCTTCCTCGTCGGTCTCGTAATCGCCATCGAGGACATCTACCGTGGCGATGAGCTCATCCTCGCCTCCCCCTCCCTCGTGGGCATCTGATAACGGGTCTTTATCAGATATCTTCCAGAATGCCGTAGGCCCTGCCGGTCCGCGCGGGTCGAAGTCCCTGCAGATGCTTGTCGTGAGTGATTACTTACGGAAGAAGTTACTGGGTTTCTGAGATGGTAAGGGCAGCAGTGATAATGGTATACGACATGACTAAGGCGGTACATATGATGATAGAAAACAAGTGAAGGAAGAGGGAACTGCTTACTTGTCGAACCAATGGCCTAGCACGCCCTTTGCACTCCTGACACCGCCAACCTATTATCAAGACTGGAGTTAGAGCTTCGCATTCAAGGTAAAGAGTAATTTCAGGTGGCGGAAGCCTATAGGAGTCGTAGAAGAGTAAGAGGAGAAATTGCTGGTATATCCAACTCATACTCCCAAGCCATGGTGATTAGTGGAAATAATCAGCTCGAAAGACTAACCTGGACGCTCTCACTACGCCACCTCTCGACACCACCGAAGATGGAGAACGTGGTCCACCTCACCTCACCCTCCGGCGTCAAACGCACGGTACCTACAAACACAGGCCGTTCTCGTTAGTTCTAGGCTCTTCTTCAGAATTGGTCATGACAATATACTTGTCAGCACACAATATCAATCAACAGTGTCGCAGATAGGGAATTTCTTTCACACCTCTAACAAGGACTACTGTACCTCTGAGGTCCGAGTCGGCATTCTCATCGAAGGTTTGATCCAATGATTTCGAGACGCCCTTGAAATGCACGACGGGAAGCTCTTGCCCGTCCTCGGGGCCTGGCTTCTCGACGGAAGTAACGAAGATGCGCATGACGATAAGCCGCGTCGCCTGGCCGACGTCGATGGAGGGCCGCGGTACATGCGGTGGTGGCTGCTCATCGACGCCAAAGTTGTAGGCAAAGAAATCTGTATAATCCATAAAACATACGACGCGCAGCCAGACGCCTGTGATGCCGTAGGGATCCAGATGTTCCTGGGACTCCAGCTCGCGGGGCGGCGCGAGGCAGTGATTCCTCCAGCTGTGCGACCAGGTGCCCGCGAACGGGACGGCGCAGAACGTCTTCGCGATGGGTAGGGCCGAGATGCCGAGGTTATACATGTTATCACCAAGCACGAGAAGGATGGCCTCGACCTTCTCCCAGTCGACGTTCATGCTGCCATCGTTCATGAACGGGCCCCACTTGCTCTGCTCGGTGTACTGTCTGAGATCGTAGACCTTGGAGCAGGCGAACGGATGCATGAGGTTGTGGCGGGTCCGTCGACGGGCAGACGGATAGGCGAACAGCAGAGGCACGCCGTAGAGACAGTGCAGATGGGCGCTCTTCTGGTGCTCCGGTTTAGGCGGGCCATGCCAGTACCTGATATCCCGGGCATGGAACTCAGCGCGCGCACGCTCGTAGATGAAAGAACGGCACAAAAACGCGTCCTGATTAGACTCGACGTTGAAGATGTCAGTCAAGATGTCGGCGTTGCGAGACTGGCAGATATTGGCCGATGAGCCAATCTGTGCGCCGTCGGCAGAAGCAGCAGAGGCATTTTTAAGCAGCTCCACGACGGTTTGGTGCACGAAGTCTAGCTCATCCTTCTGTTGGCGCAGAGGCAGGGTTAGTTAGTGAATCTCTCCAGTTTGAGAACTATGACTTGGACTAGGGGTCTAGATGAAGATGAAACTCGGGGTTTAGACTCCGGGCCGTCTACGCAGAAAGCACCGGCACCGGTACCGGGACGGCGCATGGGGATAAGCCAGCGTCGGCGCGGACTTCCGAACCACACGACAGCAGCTTCTGTCGAGCCAAGCTACAATACCATGGTTGGCGTATCTAGACTTAGTACGTACCTTATCATCAGTGTCGGAACGCTCACATAGCCTGCGTAGCTGGACGAGCTGTTTCAAACACCGTTCCCAGTCAACGGGGCCGGCCGGCGGTGCATCGAGATGGCTGAGATAGACTTGCTTGAACAGCGGCGTGTTGGCGGTGACAGCGTGGTAGAGGGTCTTGCAGGTGCGGGGAATCCAGGCCAGATCAGGGGGATCAACGTATCCCAGGATATGGTAGAGGATCTCGGGCGGGAGATCGGTTAGCAGAGGCATCGCGGGATTGTTGAAGGGAAGGTTGACGGAGTAATGTGTTAGAAGCTCTGTAGCCTAGGTAAGTACCTAGTAGGTAGGTAGATGGGTATACACTACCTAGTACTGCTAGTATGTTTGCACCCGACAGCGTGTTTCGCGACTTGAACGGTTGATGTCACGCATATGAAGTGCAGACAGGCGCATACCTATCTATACTGGGAGTGGTCGACAACTACCACTAGGCTAGTAAGGCTCCAGTGCTACCCATCAGTGCCTACCCAGTACCTCTTATGTAGGTAAGGTAATCAACTTTCAAGATTCAAGGCCTCATGGCGCTCGAACAGACAAGAACACACATATTTGTTGTGGTAGAGTGAGGGGGGGGTAAAAGGATAATGTCTCTCAGGCTGAGGCTAGAACCAGCAGAACTGGAATTGTGCTCGGCATGGGGGAAAGGAGATGTGTAATCATACGAGTGTACCTACCTTAGGTACGTAGGTATGACTGTGATAGTCCGCTCCGTTCGGGGTTAATTCCCGTCTCTATTCCTTCGGCCGGACTTAACCAACCCCGGCGCTACCTACCTACCTACCTATCTACCTGCCAGGTGATTTTGTAGTAGTAGGTACAGTAGGTAGATAGCAGGTAGGTACCTATAGTAGTTACCTAGTTAGTGGTTATTTGCGTGCGCATATATGCCCGACGTCGGTTACGGCATTATTGTGGTGCCGACAAGAGAGAAACAGAAAGAGTGAAGTTTCACGTTAGCGGTTAACAGAGATGGAGTTAAAAATCGTCCGAAAGCCGTTTGCTCTGCTAATAGTTCGTCCAAGTACCGGGGTAAGTGCTGCGAGATACGGCCCGCCTAACAAGCTTGAATCGTGCCCCTCCGCCGGGAATCCTTCCTTCAAGGTAAGAGTTAAGGTTACCAACTAGAGTGAGAGACTACCTATGGCCATAGCTCTACGTAAGTATATAGCTTTGTATAAGAGGTAAGTAGGTAGTAAGGGGAGCGGGCGAGCCTCTGCGTAGAGAGATCTGCCCCCTCCACCCGATCTGGGCGGGTAGGGGGATAAGGAGCTGCGGCTCGGCGTTAACGCAAGCAACACCACGACATTGGCACCGCCATGCGAGACGCGGAATTATGCATCATACTGGCCTTGATTCCACCTATCCACTTCAAGTTCCATTACGAGCCAGACAGCGCCAGCTGGGTGGATGGATACCAATAGGCAAAAGAACAAAAGACCGTGACACCTCCTCTTTAAATTCATTTCGCCAGCCCGACCCTCCATGTATCGAGTACATTAACACGAGCGAGCAACCGTCATTCTTTTTTGTCTGGTAGAACATCGTATGGATTCATTGCATCATTGGGTATAAAGCGAGAAAGACAGTAACATACAGAAGAGTCCGCTAAACTCTGCCATCATCCTATATATATAATGTGCGATCGGGTGGCTGGCGGCCATGTCCATACCATCCAGCGCTCCTAAAGAAAGGCCAGATAACAAGGGCCTATGGTACTATATCATATTACCACTGTTCAGTTGAATACAGTTGTCCAACAACGTGGCACCCTCGTGGAGGAGTTCCCACCGCGTGGAGCCAAATGTATCCTTTAACACAGACAAGAGGGCGCTGCTCTTATTGACATCCTTCATGATCTTAAGATCGTCGGGAGTTTGTATCGAACCGAGCCTGTGTAGGTAATCGCGCATCTGTGCATGCTTCTCCTCGCGGCTGCTCGGTAGCACGTGCCCCGGGCAAGGGCCGGCTATGGCGAACCCATAACACCATACGACCAAGGCTGCAAAGTAGAGAACCCAGGGCCGGTTGAGGAGAACATCGTCTCTAGCGCAGTACTGCGTGCTGTCGAGCAGCACTGAGCACAGAAACTTAATGGCATAGAATGTAGCATCGCGGGCCCGAGCCGACGGTGCCCAGTGGTCTTTCATCCTCCTTTGCGCGCTACTTAGATCTTGCGAACCGATCGCCCGTCCTATGAGGCGCTTGGCGCGAGCAAATATCTGACAGTCTACGATGTCCACGTGCATCGCCATGTGCGCCAGGTGATGCAGCACTGTCCTGCTCTCAAACACCACATTGGCGTCGCTTCGTTTGTCCGAGCTATAAGGGTCAAATACAAGGTTCGAATGTTGTAGAGCCTTGTCGAATTCATTTCTCCACGAGTCGAAAGCTCTCATCAAAGTGCCTCGCCACTTGTCTCGACCGCCGAGCGCCTGAGACATGTTTTGGCCGAGGGAGCTCACCTGAAGATCGCGTTGGTTCATATGCCAACTCACGCTTAGCAAACCAGCCATGAGGATTTGCCGCCCAAACGGATTAGTGTGTACCTCCTGCCCAGCGAGGGTACGCTTCAATCCTTCGAGGAATGGCATGGGCTTGATCCCGTTCGACATATGGTTCGACTCGATTCGACCTACCTCGGCGCCAGTGGTAGCCTTCCAGAGTTGATCGTCACACGGTAGGGGAAGACGCATCTCATGCGCTACCATTACCGTCGAATGTCCAAACATGGTTGCATGGATCGAATCGATCAAAAAGGCTGTAAATGCTACACGACGCGTGCTCTCGTTGATAATCCAAGTATTCCACCACTCGTCCGGTGTATGCGCTGGTCCAGATGTAGAAGACTGTCGAGACCCGGCGCTGGTCGATCTGTCGTCCCGTGCGCTCGGGGGCGAATCCAGTGCCGTCTTCCCTATTAGAGACCGACCTCGTCGCATGAGAGTAATGGTGGTAGCATGAAATATGTGAGCTCTTTCGTGAAGCTCACGGGTAGAGTACATCTTTTCGTACAGTTCCAACAACAACATGGTCTGAAAAGCCCACAATTTCGCAGGTGGTCTGCAATTCTTGTCCTTCAATATTTCCCACCTCAAGTTCCAGGCTAAAAAGTTGGAGAGATTTGCTCCTGCCTGCAAGGCCTTGATCCCGTGACTGCGGTCCAGACAGGCAGCGCCTATAGTCATCACGGCTATCAGAAGGAGGTTCGGTGTTCTATCTGGCGAGAACGTCGGCTTGTGCAGAATGGGGACTTGATCGCTGAAGTGTAGCCAATAGGATCCGATATATAGCTGCATCATCTTACGACTTAGCATGTGCTTGTCGTCGCTTCGGTCTCCCTCGAGAAGATTCTCTCCTTGCCGCTCGACAGGGGCATGACTGTTCTCATCAAATCGTTCCTTGATCAAATCAAATATTTCTTGGCTCTTTTCGTCAGACAAGATCGACTCTGGTAGATTCGAATCCAACAAGTTGGTTACCGCCATAACTTGGCCAGGTGGGAAATAACCCAGAGGAACACCATCAGCCCCAGAATATTGCACACTATACTGGTGTTGGAAATCACCATAACTAGTTTGGATTAGCACCATAGGTATTATTACGTCAAGAAGTAGCAAGCTCACTTTGAGTATGGATTTCGGGTGATAATATGGCCCACAGTTGATGGGGATGTGTTGGGCGATGTTGTATTAAACAGGTAAGCAACAAAGTCTTCCGGGATCGATACGTATGGTGATTTATTCAGGATACCGTCGGGGCCAAACACGGGCATTGTAGCTTGTGCCGTCATCTGATCCAACAGCATCAGGTCGGTTGATGCTTGAGACTGAGACTGTTCACCGTAATCGCTCGAGGTTGTCGGCGCATACTGATGGGCTGATCCAGCGCCATTGCCAACGCCATTGGCAGCATTGAAGTCTGAAGGAGGAAGCGAGAAGGCGGGAAAATTGTTCGGCGCGACAAATGGCATCGTGGGAACAGACTGGGGTGTGTGCGTGGGTTGCAAGTGATAGCTACTAGGGTGCGTTGACACAGGTGACAAAACGCCATAGGCATTGCCTCCAGGATGAGTGTGAAGGCGCTGCTGACCAGTCGGGGATTGGTGAGCAAGTCTTGGGTTATAACTAGATCCTAGGTCAGAGTGCATGTATGCATCTGGAAGGCTAGAAGGGCCAGGATGAGGGAATGTGGCTGGAGATGTACTGGCCATGGGAGTATAAGGCGTGCCAATACCAACGCCGTCCTTTGGTGACTGGTATTGAGAGTGAGCTGCGTGTTCTATCCTTAAAGCAACGTTCCCTAGCTTGGTGTGCTTGGGCGACATGGTGGTCGAAGCAGGGGTAGGGTACGGAGATCTTACGTTGTCGACCGGAGAGTTTTGGCTAAGTAAAGAGTCTTTCCGGCTCAACACGGACCCCTTTGCGGTATGGCGATCCCTATGGCGGTTGCACAGGTCGAGTCGGACAAACTCACGGTTACAGTCCGGGAAGTTGCATCTGTATATCTGCTTAGGGGTATGATTCAGCTGATGACGGTGACTATAAACTTGTCAGCAGTGGCCGAGGCCTGGAGGGACTGCACCGTACATAACCGTACATAAGACAATACTTACAGGTGTTCTGCTCTCGAGTAACTTTTGCCGCAACCTTCAGTAGGACACTCGAATTTTTTATCTAGGCCTTTCCGACTCCGCCTACGCTTCTTCACCGGGCCCTCTGAATTAGACGAGTTCCCGTTCTTATTATCCCCGTCGCCATCACTATCCATATCATCCATCTCGTAATCCTCGGCCTGGGTCGGCGGCCCATGAAAACGCTCAGGAGCCTCCTCCACCCCCGCCCGTAGTGGTGGTGTTGTTCGACGTATTTGTGTCATGATAGAAAATGGCTGAGTTACAGATAGGGATGCCTTAATGTCTCTAGGCTGGACCACTAGGACGGAAGTCATGGTCTATGAAGAATCATGATACGGTATCAATTAGCCCCGGATCATTTCTAGTAGGAAAAGGCTCCCAATGCTTTTGGAGAACCTCAGTGGCGTGGCTATCGACGCAGTCTTATGTCGTGTTAGATATGGCGGCCAATAACGTGTCACGTTCCACAACCTGGGGAAACAAGACACGTTCCGTCACAAACAGCAGTCCTAAGTACGGACGCTGCCGGTGTTGCTAGCGTTGCCAGGTGACGAGTGCGATCCGAGTACCGGAATGAACCAAGAAATAGTGGCTGGAAGAGAACAGCCAAGTGAATAGTTAATGAACAGGATCCAAATACCAGAGTGGTAGGCTCGTAAACAACGTGGTAACGATCGTCAGTCACTGCACGACAAGCAAATGAGGTAAGCAGTGTTAATTGTTAATGCAACCTTAACGAGACAACTTCAAATAGCAGCAGTTTCGGGTGCGGTGGTTGTGCGACAAGAAACACGGCGGAACGTCTAGAGAAGAACGCCGTGATCAGTAATTAACGCGAGCGCTTCACAAGTGAGACTAAAAGAAAAGAAAAGGCATTGTCGATATTCTTTAGCCTGGACGTCGCTGGTGGATCAGGTAGGGGCAATGGATCATCTCCCCCTTGGCGACAGCGAATGGCGCGCTTCACGCTCCCAGAATGTGCCGGGTTCAGCGACAAGCATTGGTGAACTGGCTCCTCAAGAAGGAAGAGTGGGATAGGTACCAAAAGAAATGTGGTGAGAGATGGGGACGGGAGATGGGGATCGAAAAAACGGAAAAGCTAAACTAGGAATACAGGTGGAGTGATCATGGGCCCTTACAGCCAAGTCGGATGGAGACGACGGAGAACTAAGCAAGTTTCGGGCATTCGGACTGTGCAGCAGATCGTAGTTGGTTGTACAAGACTGGACGCGCAGTGCAGGCGAACTTCCGGAGCTGCAACAGAGCCATGCGAAGTTGATCTGGATTCAGGGATCCGACTGGGCTAAGGAGGGCCATGACCGGCGCAACGCGACGCAACACATTGCAAGGCATCGCGAACGAGATCGCAGCCCTAATACCGATCCCGGTGAGGGTACAGGCCAGAGGTTCACACAGAGAAGGTGCTGTAGATATTATTACCTGGGAAAGGAGAGACTTGATACGCGATCTACCAGGCAGTGACGCGGCACAAGCACTCGCTCGGCCAAGTGTCCATCATTATTCACCAGCGTCACGCGGGCACCAGACTAGCGACCTGCCACGAACTGGTAGGACAAGACTAGAGAAGCGAGGGGAACCGAGGTGGCAGACGGATCCTCCTGAGACACGCAGCCAGGAAAGAGCCGGGTATCAGGGGTTAGGAGGGGTGTGTGTGCGATGAGCGAGCTCGGGCGCATTCTTCAGAAATTATATGGCGCACGCGGCAACTTGATGGAAATGGGATACGGGTGGAAGGGCGAACAGTAATGACCGTGATACATACTCTCACTCGACAACCAAGAGACGACAATAGTGGCGTGGGCCAAGTCGTTTGAACAAGACCACGAGATCCCCCAAACACAATGCACTACACGGTACTTCTGTAAATGCTAGGTAGGCTGAGTGTACTTTGGTCAGCTTGGGGATCTATCAGTTGCACGATTGGCTCGCCTTCGTGTCAGTAAGGCGAGGGCTGTTCAACAGTTGCCTGCGAAAGCTCCCGAAGTTCCCTAGAGATCGTTCTTCGTGTACTGTACGTCGGTGACAGGGCGACTGGCGTTGGCCCAAGCGCTAAGCGTTGTTCGAGTTGTCCGATTGTCTGGAGTGTGGAAGGATGACTAATTAGTATTCTTTCCCCCTCGCTCGCAGACACAAGGCCAAGAATGCGGTTGCTCGCTCTCTCGAAGATGCGACGGGATGGGGGCTTTTGGCGAGGAAAGGAGGTAGGTAGAAGTAAGTAGGAATGTAGGTATGTAACTTGATGTCCCAAAAGTCAAAGTCGAACTGCGTGCGCGTATAAAACCCGACGGACGGGAAGAACGAGAGTTTAGTGCCTGGTGTGGGGGGTCGTTCCATCTTTTAATACCGCCCACCCGCCTAAACCCAGCGCTGGCCCAGCGCCGAACCACCTGGATCTGTTCTTAGGCAAGTACTTAAGCACGGAAGGAGCTAGTACTCAGTTTAGCGCACCCTTAGGTCGATGCCTAAGTTGACCTACCTCTGACAACCTTGAACAAACACACCTGGCTAGACAAATACCTACTCTCTACTTACCTACCTACAAATAGATGTTGTTTGTGGTAGGTATGTGTAGGCACTTGAGCTATACCAGATCCCTCAATACCTCCAGCTCAACATTCGGAATTACAGTAACTTGTCAGGTGGAAGGCATCCTCCTTCCCCTCAGCTATGAGCGTTCAAACATCAGAGGGCTATGGGTGAGTAGCTCAAGTGTATACTTACTATGCCCAATACATCCTTATGCCTGATAATAATAATAATAATAATAATAACTCCCTTTGGGCACAGGTCACTGGGAATCAGGTATGCATGACTACTAGGCAAGTAGGTAAATTGCACTATACGGCTTTGTATGCGGTTTTATTCGCGTAGTCTCAACTTCCCCATTCATCTTCACGCCTTATCCCGCTACTGTTGTAAGAGGGACAGAAAAAGAAAAAGAACCACGGGGTTTCGGAATAGCTAACAACTTTAAACGACTGACAACATCGAAACAACGGTGGCATCAGAAGTCAAGGATTGGTTCGTCCACGACTGTGTGGTTTAGGTAAGTAATGCTACTGTTGTGTATCGTTGCTCTTGTTATTACTGAGAAAAGAAAATGGAAAAGTTTCAGCGTGCTGTATTGAGCACCTAGGTATATACAGTAGGTACATGCTCCCCTCGATGGGGGTCAACGCTCACTTCCCCAGTTCCCAAGCCGCCGACTGCACATTTAAGCTGCCTAACTTATACACCGAAAGTGCATAGGAGCAGGTACATCATGTACGCTATAGACAAGGCATCTATATAACATCTCTCGTTCCTAGATCCATACTCCCAAGGTGCATTCCTAGCCACCGAGGTAGCTTAGCTTGACTGACTTCGTAGTGTAATTCGTGTATTGTTGTGTTGTGTGTAAGTGGGTGTGGTGTGTATGTGACTCTATACTATTTGTATGATGGCTAGCTCACCAACCGAAAACCATAACTCGACGTTTCCCCGAACCAACGCCATGACTCTTGGAACTCAGGGCAATGTTGCTACAGAAGAGCATACTGAGACACTGTACCACGGGCGACGGGCGGCTTGCCGAATATGTGTAATCAACGTGCAGGACGCCTACCATCCTATCCTGTGACCTCCGCATTTATTAATCCTCACCACGACGTCCAGGATCCTTGGCATGGAACCACCCTTGTCGGTCGGTTTGCAATGGAAATGCTTATGATTTCTCCAAGTTCATAGGCTGAGCTATATGGACGTGAGGTTCTACGGGCCTCCAGTTCCGCACGCATTAATCCGACTATGTGCACCCGTCCGATTCATGGGTGGCCAGCCCACTGCGCTTATTCGCCCGCGTATATCTTCAGCAACGACGACGTGTTTAATGTAAGTGCGTATACCTACCTAGGCCCATGATGGTATCCCCTCTGGAGCAACGATGCCGGTTTACCCTAACCGGACTAGACAAGGCACAGAGCACTGAACTTCACGACAGCCCTTGCTACTTATATGTATATGGTTGGCGCTATATTTTAGGTTGAGATTCGTCCCTCAATTATTGCTACGATGGATGTGATTCACAAGAGAGAGGTTGCATTAGCCGTTTTCTGCTCTGGGATCTGGGGATCTCCGCTGGGCGCCTACTGTACTACAAGTGCGCAGTACGCATCGAGCAATGCAAGGAGCCATGGTTGGAGAGGAAGGGGAGCGAGCGCGTGCACCAGCTAGTCCACACTGGGGGATACAGTAGTGCAGTGTACAGTTAGTAGTCAAAGCCATACTCAGTACGAATGGCAGCGAACGGATATAGTGTGGGTGGATTCCACCAGTTTGTAGGTTCCGAGGAAACTGTATAGCATATCTACCCAGTCGGTCTCACCGGGTATTGTACGTAAGCCAAGCTGTGCTAGTCTGTCAAAGGCCGAAGAGAGATACTGTCGGCGATCTGCTTCATCGACATTCTGACAGTTTCAACTCCGAGAATACGAGCTCGGAGAATATGTTGACATCCATAGGGTTGTTACTACAGGTCACCAGGATGATAATCGTCTAGCGCCGTGCTAGGGCTTGTACTCGCAGGGTAATTTTTGGTGAGGAATTGCTCGAATCTACTTGGCGAGCAGGGGCTCCAGAGTGGCAAGGAATGCGTCGAGACTGTCAACAGCGAGGTTATTCACCAAAAATGTATAACAGCCTTACGGATTAGCAGTACTAGCACGGCGCTAGACGACCACCATCCTGGTGACCTGTACCTATTAGCGGACCTTGTCGATCCACAATGGAGGATTGCCAAATTATACCAAGTGTGCCATACTCAAATGAATATCGTGGGATACATTATTATGACTTACTGTCGTACTTGTCGTGCTTTGTGCAGGGGCGGTGGGAATACCGTCGGAGGTGTTGGCAGGATCTTAACTGCCTATCCTCGGAGCTCTGCGTTTCTGCTTTGGGCCTGATACGTATTCGAAGAGTTCATGGGGACGACCTCCTATCCTGAAACCCCAGGAAATGACGAATTCGATGCGTCAACCTTCAATATCTAGCTGCTCGTGCCTGAGCATCTCCGGTGCCCGGCCCCGTGCTACATACTGTAGTATGAGCCTTATGCCAGTCATGTGAAATTTTCAGCCCCATGGGCAGCTTAACCGCCGTAGCTAAGGCACAGCTCAAACTTAGCGTAGAAACAGCATCTCCGGCAAGAAAAGCAGGGCTTCCATTCCCACAACTGCTGGTTTCAGCATGATTGACCCCCAAACTCCCATCTAAGCGCAATAAAGGTGCCGCGGGCTCGGTAACTAGGGTCGTCGCCTAATCGCCATCTCGGAATAGAGATGCATCTAGTGAGGCGTGGGCTGACGCCAGTATTAAAGCACAAGTACTCCGCAGAGCGGCCGGTATTACTAATGTATATAAGAGTAATTAGTCCTCGCTTGTCCATGCTCGTGTGTACTCTCCTACCCCCCTATAAGTGGTGTCTTGGCATGTACATACGCTTGGCATAACTATGAGGCCCACCATGGGAGTTTTTCTGAGCAGGTAACAAGGGCGAAATAGAAGTATCTTGAGCCCCCTGCTCACTTAGTCCGCCAAGAGTTACCTGACTAGGCCCCTTTTACAAGGGCCCAACCATCCTAAGCGTTCGGGCTTTACAAAAGTATGAGATGCAGCTAGCTGTTCCTGGGGGTCGATAGGATCAGTATTTCGGCCTAACCGTCAGTGAACACCCTTTTCATACGAGGTTGTCGAGGGCAAAATGCTCGGCCAGGTCTTCTGCAGCCGCTACTGTACGGTGAAGGGATTCTCCCCGCAGAGGCTGCTGTAAATCTACGCGAGCAAACGAAACATACGCAACTCGTGGGGTCGAAAGCTTCTAGAAGGCCAGGAAAGCAGCAGCCTCCCGTGGATGGGTCGGGGTCTCTCGACCTGGGCCAACTCAGTGGTAATACTTTGCAACGACCACAACAGCCATGTCAGCCCAATCCTGTCCCATGATCAGCACACAACAACAGCTGACCAATTGACAATGCGGTCTCACACTGCAAAAGAAAGTAACACCCTGCAACAACAGCCGGAGCCGGAGGGCACCCCGGGATTCTGCCCAGAAGCAGCGCAGATGTCCACCCAGGACAGCCCAGGAGACATTCTTCTTTGCAGGAGTAGCAAGACCCACGAGCTTCTGCACGTCGATGGATTGGGCGCACCCAGGAAGGGCAAGTGGGAAACCAACAGGGTTTAGCATGCCAATGCCAAGAAGGATATTCAGCAATGTGTGCCACCAACAAGCCTATTTGTAGCCAGGGTGTGACTATGGCTGGCAACGCCACGGCAAGAGCCCAAACGACGACGTAAAAGTAGCTCTAACCGTCCGTCGAGCGCGGAATGGCGACAGGTTCAGAACGAAAACTCGAAGGGCCCGGACCCGTTCCGTAGCAATGAGGCATGAGACAAAGCCTTCGATCGAGAACTGTGGGGAATGGATGTCGAACCATACGGTAGATGTCACCTGCTAGAACCAGAGCTAGGCCCGGCAGCATCGTATTATCGTTCGCAAGCAAGATATGCGCGTAGGAAACCCTGCCATCATTTCATCCCACTCCCCTACAGTGCGTTCTCACTCCAGAGCGTACTACTTAACTGTACCCCATGGGCTCAGAAACCAATCCTCAATAAAGAAGCCAACCTAGCGCATATCAAAGATGAGGCTCGACCAAGAGGATTGGGGGATCTGCGCTTACCTCAGCACTGCCGCCATAGGGATAATCCAGCAGGCGACCGCATCGCAGATCTCCAGCGCCATATTACATGATGCAGAAGGATGACAACATATCCTGCCTGTCGCTTCCCCTGCCAGGTTTGCGACTGGTGAAGAGAAATTTTGATACATCGGATTGTGGTTGTTTGCAGATGTGTTCAAAATCCAGGCAATCCAAATAGTTTAGAATCCCTCAATGGAGGGCTGTGGCCCAGCAGGCATGGTAGTGTATACACTAAACTAGTCCATGGGCATGATCACTTGTCTCCGTTTCGGGAGCTATTTGTATGGAGTGAGTATTCTAGCGTTCTAATGTACTAATCTTAGAGGCGGAATCGACCGATTTACTTGCGACCCGGCCGAAGTGGTGAAAGAAAAAAATGTCACCGCAAAGAACTCTACACCACTTACACCACCAGAATAACTGTCAAAATAACTACTTTTTAAAAGCTCTATTTAAACTGTTTAATGGCCAGTATATTAACTTTTAGCATTAATTTCATCTAATAGCCGTTTTAACACTTCCTTCACCCACCTGTTTATAGCCTGGTGGTGGTGTGGGTGATGTAGAGGGTTTTAGCGGTGACATTCTTTCCTTTCACCACCTCGCCGGCCTCGCACGGTTCCGAGATCTAAAAGAATCAGGTTCAGCGTTAGCGACGAAGTGACCAGGTCCACATCAATTTGCACTGCTTCCATAAGCCACCACATTAGAAACATGAAGATCGAATCGCAAAAACAGGCCGAAATAAATCTTGATTGTAGCCGATCTCTGCATTAACGATAGGTAATAGTTTATCTTTGGCCCTCAATGATAACCAATGATCTGTTGGCTGCACATTTCATCACGTTTGAAGGCCAAGGAGTTATACTATTTGTCTTATATGCACCGATAATCCACAGGGCTGCGGTATATTAAACGTTATCTACTATCAGGGATCTGTGCACCTGAAAGTAGCCTCCAAGTAAGACCTGTGTACACGTCACCGTCGTTTTCTGGAAGGGAGCAGGCGACCTCTCACTGCCGAAGGTCTATAGCCTCGACGGGCAAAGGAGTATGCCATGCATCACGTTGGTTCCTTGCACAAACCCACCTTGCATTATGTGAGTTATACTTCCAATCGCATTTCATATCACGCACCAACTGAACCTTGTTCCAGTTAAGCTAGGTATATAATTGTATTTGAAGTAAGTAATATGTTGCCTCTGAACTGGGACTAACTGAAAGCTAGACCGACAAGAATCGGCAGGGCAGGGGTTGTTACTGAGATATGGATGGGGAAGTTGAACTAGTCGGATTACTCGCATTGAACATTAAATCAACTGATATCTACACGGGGTATTCCAACTCAAAATAACAGCTGCACCATTCTAGACCTAGAGAGAATAAAATTAAAATATCACAGGCACTAATAACAGACAATGCTCTTGGCTCAACGGAGAAAGACCTAGCGTATCCACATACCTGGGGTTGCGGCCATCGATATACCAAAATCACATAGGAAGTAAACATGTTCGTCTTGAGACAAGCTCTTAGGGTCGCCTAGAGAAGGTTCGTTCTCCTGGTCTTTGCTGCTGCTGCGCTTTTCCCGTTTGATCGCAATCGGCTCGGTTAAAACTTCACCTTTCTCTGACGGGGTTAAGCAATGATAATAATTATAGAAGAAAAGCAAAAGGAAGGATTCGGCATCATGTGTCTTACTCCATGGCCCTAATTTCCGTTTCAAGCCCAACGATCCTCCACTATGGCTTGGGCAGCAACTACATGTGGTTCCACCATTCTGCTTTCACTTCCTGAGCGTGACAACCTCCTATCCTTTAATTCACGAACGATGTGCTTGGTCCCTTTCCTAAAATTTTCTCACTTTCAGTGGGACAAACTTATTAGCATCAACACAGGCTGAAGGCTTTTAAAACCTGGGAAATGCGTTTATACCTAGCCAATAACAAGCTCAACGTATTTACCATCTAGAAATCTATCTCTCGCACTAGACTTCATTGTGGTCTCTGAGAATTTGGATTTTGCCCCTGAGAGGCAGATATTGACCTGGAACCCACTTCATTGTTAATCAGCTGCCCAGTGTCGGGCTCATCACACGTTTCGACAAAATCAAAGGTGCCAGCACAGAAAATTAAATCTCTCATATACTCTCCACCTGCAAAATTTCTCTCGATAAATCCTAGATGCAGTATCGTTCCACTGTTGAATGTTAATTGAATATGCTAATATATAAATAATGTGAAAAAATGACCGTTTCATTTTATTGGAAAATCTTTTGGTCATATATGTATTTTGAGACATTCGTACGATAATTAATGCATTTGATTTAACTCAGATAACACTCTAGTAGAGCGTCGAAAAGACTATATTTTCCCACGTCACAGTAACAATACTTCCTAAGAATATGACACTCAGGTATCAAGAGAGAAGTTGGTAATTAATTGCCTCAGTTAACTTCTCAAGTATGTCCTATCGAAGCCTACTCTATCCATAATTACTTAGGGAGCTGCCTACTAGACAAACGCTATTGTTTTGAAAATTGTACTTAGTGATATCATTAGATTAGTTCGACTTCTGGTCCAAGTCATGGTACACTCGAACAGCGATTCCAGGAGTCTCTTACATGGTAGATGGACCATATATCTCCTGGCCTCCTAAATCTGACGTAATTTGTTATTACCTCGTTATCTCGCAGTTAACGGTACAATCTCAGTACTACAAATGAAGATATTAACCCAGCCATCAAAGTCTACAGGACGGGAGGCCACCATTTGTTCTACCGCTAGACAAAACATAGAAAAAAGAAGATGCCAGTGAGAAGGCTCATATAATCATATAGAATCACAGAACTAATGAATTATCACTCAATCACTCACACTAACAATGCCTCGAATTTCCCAAGAAACCTCTTCACAACATCCATGAAGCGGTCCAGCTCGCGCCGTCCATCGCTCTCAAGAAATGCAAGGCTCAGCGCGACATATCCACGCCTAGCGAGATAGAACCCCTCGTTCAACATCTCAAGATGGAAGAGATCGAGCAACCTCGTGTCCTCATCGACCTTCCAATCCGCCGGCGAAGCGATATCCCCGACCGCGGCTCGCGTGAAATGGAACGTGAGGATCGACCCGCACCCCAGCACCCTCACGCCCCTAGACGGCACCGAAGAACTCCCATCGCCATCGCCATTGCCATCGCTTCTACTTCTCTCAAACGCATTGATCCTATCGCGCACCATATCCCCCAGATCATGCAACTCCCTCGCCTTGGCGGGCGTGAACACGCTCTCGAGCCCGACGGCGCCGACATTCATCGTCAGCACGTTGTTATTGAACGTGCCCGCGTGCGGCAGGGCTTTAGGGTCGCGCGGGTCGAAGAGGGCCATGACGTCCGCGCGTCCACCGAAGGCGCCGAACGACATCCCGCCGCCGATATACTTCCCGAGGGTAGTAAGGTCGGGGCGGACGCGCAGAGCGCTTTGTATACCGCCACCGTCGTACATGCGGGACGTCATGACTTCGTCGAAGATGAGCAAGGCTCCCATTTCATCGGCGCGGCGGCGCAGATGCGCGAGGAACTCAGGGGTCGCGCACACGCCGCCTCCGGACCCGAGCATCGGCTCCACCAAGATCGCCGCGACACCCTCGGAGGAAGAGGCGAGGAGGAGGAGCTCGTCAACGGAGGCGATGTCGTTGTAGGTCGCGACGAGGAAATCATGAGGCGCATTCAGAGCGCGCAGAGCCTCATACTTACTCCCCGTGGTTCCAACCCCGTCCTTCTTACCCCCGTTCCAGACATCTCGACACCCATACGGAAAGACAAATACACCACCATGATACGCGCCCTCGAAAACGACGACCCTTCCCCGGTGTCGTCCTGTAAACGCCTTTGCGGCAGCGAGAGCCATGAGATTGGCCTCGGTGCCCGAGTTCGTGAACCGGACGCGCTCGATACTGCTGAACCGCTCCTTCACGAGCCCCGCGAGCCTCGCCTCGGCAGCACTACGTTTTCGCCAGGGTCAGTAACCGCACCACACCATACTTTCCTGCAGTGTATCCCACAAACGAATAGGAAAAGCAGGCTTGAAATATTCTGCGTAAACAATCTCTTCACTAACTTATAACTTATACAAGCAGTCTATCTAGAAAATCTAGCAGGAAACATAATGAACTGAAAGGATAACTAGACAAGAAGTTAAGGTAAAGTAAGTAGGGAGGCAGGTAGCAAGCATACTGAAACCCGCCGTAACTCAAGCCGCGCCGCGCCGTCTCGGTGATAGCGGCCAGCAGCGTGGGATGCGAATGCCCATAGAGGCCGGCCGAGTACTCGCCGAGGAGATCGACATAGCTGTGCCCGTCGACGTCGTGCAGCGCGTAGCCCTCGGCGGAGTCGATGCAGAGTGGGTACGGCTCCCAGTGCAGCACCGAGCGTGTGTTGCCTCCGGGCAGGCTCGTCGTCGCCGCCTCGTGCGCTGCGCGGCTGGCGGGGTTTGCAGCCGTGTAGCGTGCCTCGGCTTCGGCGTAGGCTTTCTGGGTGCTGTCCGTCATGGATTCGACTCTATCTCTCCCTCTCCGCCGCTGGGGTTTTCTTGTGGGATATTGGGCTGGCAGTAGTAAGGAGAGCTGGGTGAAAGAACCAGGCGTTTACTGGTGAATGCGATTGTTTAATAACAGCATCACCCCTAGCTCGGCTTTAAATCTACTGTGATCCGACTTATAACTCGGATCTCTTTGCGTGTCGGGAAAGCGAACAGTCGTGATTCCCGAGTATCGGAGTATCGACCCCACTACTTGTCTCTATTAGATGTACGTTCAGATCGACTCTCCCGGTGTGGCAGGGGCTCTACGCGGTCATACGATTACTGAGTGACAAAAGTTGACGCTCGCTCTACGAAATTTGATGAAAATGTAACTAGGATATGAACCAGCTTTGTCGAGATTGTATGTTGGAATAATAAATGCAGCCATGTTCTCGTCAGGCAAACGATAATTGATCTTCCCGTGCGAGACAGAAAAGATATTTACTGATACTGCTTTGCGATATTTGCTATGTCATGACGTTCTTGTTATCGAGGTACTTGTAAACCAAACGGGCTGTATGCAACTTTAACAAATACAGTACATCTCTGCACTCCATCATGAGGAAACCACCGCGCTATATATAGCAGCTTCCGCCACCAACTAGGAGGGAACACATCGTATACAACCATCCGTATTCTTCAACCGTATAACCTCGGGGCCGCGAATTAATGACCCCCCTCTACTTTGCTGTTCAACGCCTCGTGCGCGCAATGCTCCCTTCCCCACTTCTGTGGTTTTTTCTTGAACCCTCATCCCCCATTAGCCCTGATAGCTAATATGGTGATTCAGCTGAGACAATCGAAACGTATCATTCCCTCTCAAAACGCCGAAAAGCAAGCCCAATACCCATCTTTATCTTAGAAACGTGCAAAGCATATTGTCCGGGTCGTGGCATTAGTTGTATATTGTATCCTTTTTTTTCTCGCACTAGTCCAAGTTGACAGAAGAGCTCAGTTGCCGTTTAGACGAGATTCAGCGGGCGGTAGGTTGTTTTCAACATTGTGGTAGTCTAGGATCTCCGAGTACCTATTATGGGAACACTTATCAGCTTTCCGGCTACCTTGTATACGACTCTGGGTTGCAGGTACTTACATCATGATCTTCCAAGTATCAACGGGTAGGTCAGCGTCGTTGAAACTCCAATCGAATTTCTCGTCAGCAACTGGCTCATCAGTGGGATCGTGGTACGGAGCCAGGTATTCGTGTGCTAAAGCCTCGGCTGCGGTGATTCGCTTCTTGGGGTCGAACACAAGCATCCGCTCGAGAAGGTCGATAGCTATGCTTCGGATTAGCCACCGAACAAGCAACAGCGACACCATCGCATACCGGGATGTGACTTACCAGCATCATCAGCGTTCTTGAATTTGTTCTTCAAGGGCTGTCGCTCCCGCTTCGGGAGAGATTTGACAAACCGCAGAGTCTATCATTTTGTAAGTAAAGTGTCTTTGATGGGAATGTGGTGAGCCTCCCTACGTTTTCGCTGGCGATGGTGTTAATAACATCATCGGGCGGGGTGCCGAGCAATTCGGTGATGATGGAGAATTGGTTGACGTGATCCTTGCCTGGGAACAAAGGTTTCCCATCAAGCATTTCTGCGAAGATACAGCCCGCGCTCCAAATGTCGACCTCGACATCATACTTCTGCCAGGTAAGCATGATCTCGGGGGCGCGGTAGTATCTCGTAGATACGTATCCAGTCATCTGAGGGTCCTGAATTCTGGCTAGACCGAAGTCGCAAATCTTCAAATCGCAGTTCTCGTTGACCAGAATGTTGCTGGGCTTCAAATCACGGTGGACGACACCCGCGGAGTGAACATATTTCAAACCGCGCTATTGGGCCGTTAGCTCTCATGTACGGGTCGGAGGTCTATCGCAAAGCTGCTTCTCGGTCTAATACGCACCATGATCTGGTAAAGGAAGTACTGGATAAACTGCTTCTCCAAAGGCCGCGAAGTCAACAGCCTGTGTAAATCTGTTCCGAGAAGTTCTGTTACGAAGTAGCTAGAGTGGAAACGTTAGCGACTTGGAGGGGCGGGATCGGTCGCGTCGTAACGTACATATCTTCGAGAGGGGAGATAAAGATGTCGCTGAGCGAAATGACCTAGAGGAGACCGTTAGGAGTCGCATCATTAAAAATGGAGCAAAGCAATACACATTTTCATGTCTGAGGTGCTTTAGTAGCTTAAGCTCTCGGTACGTTCTCTTGGCTAGAACTGGAGTGCTGAAGGGCTTCATAATCTTCTTGACAGCCACATTCTGGTTGGTAAGCTGATCTTTTGCAGAGCTGGAAGCAGCAGAAGTCAGTATCGTTTACTTGTCGACTGACCACACGTGCGTAGATTGGGTTTATTTGGATCTCGGGCGACGACATACCATACCAAACCAAAAGCACCCATTCCCACGGGCTGCAGGTCCGAATACCTAGTGATTTGTTAGCATAAACTGTGTATTTGGGCGAGCTGCGTGTAGCTCTAGTCAACAACACACGAGGATATAGCTTACCGAGAGGTGATCTCGAATGTGGTCCCGAAGATCTGGGCGCGTATGAATTCGGCCATTTTATTAATTGTAGTTACTATGAATGATGTAGTATTTGTCGAGTATAGGGGAGAGAAGAACAGAGAAGAGAGCGCAGCCCAGGCCGAGGCGTTGAGGGATGCCCAAGGAGCAGGCTCGACAGGCTAGAGAGGTTGGAGAGGAAAATGTATGTAGGAGCGACGACGGAGCGAGGGGTAAATGCGGGCGCGGGCACCGTTCGTTGTCCTGGACTAGTACCGGTGGGAAGCGAGAGTATAACAACAGTAGGCTAACAGCAGATGATTTGCTAGCAAGAAAGGCCAGAGCCGGTGTTCGTGTCTCGAAAGAAAGATGGGATAGAGATCATGGGATGGGCGATGCTAGAGATGAACAGGATTTTTCGGTTGACTTAAGCGTTTCTCTCTGGCCGCCTGGATGGGCAAGTTGAATGGGGACGAGGTTCTTGTACACCTTCGCGGGTGTTGGGATCTGGCTAGCCTAGGTACATACATGTAGTAGTGGCGATCGGGATCAGGTTTGAAGCATGGCTAGCCGTAGCGGCTTGGGGTGTTGTGATAGGCCCAAGGCTCCAGTGACTGGGTTGTGCTACTACCTACAAGGTAGGTAAGGTAGATACCTAAGGTAGGCAGGTACTTCAGGTACTCTGTACAGCAGTATCCAGTACCTAGGTACCTCCTATCTGATGTGTCTTCAGCATGCTTAGCGTGGGGGCCCGAACGCCGAGCCTTAGCCCAAGGCCAGTGTTCTGTGCGTTTTGCAGGGGGCTACTCATCCACGCGTTGCGCGATGATACCCCAAGGCGGGAGCTAAATATCTGCCAATATACCTTTTCCTCGGAATTTATTGTGTCCTCTGAGGCAGCTCAACGAGTGTAGATTTTTTCTTCTTCTTCAAGGCCAAAGGGTCATCATTTCCTAGGTCTTGATCTAAGGAACTACTTCAAAAGGAAAAGAAAAAAAAAAAAAACCGATATGAGTACCTGGGCAGTGTATTATAAGAAGTGACCACTCTGCATCCCGTTCATTGATAAATCAGGCAGATCGAACAAGGAAACCTTGAAGCAGCCAGCACATATATGTAAAAATAGTAAGAGTAAGTGAATCGCAACACCCTTCCGCAACCCCTTCCGACAGAAACAGGTCCGGGTGAAAATGGGATTTCACAATGCCATGTTGGAAATAGCATGTCTACCATGTTCAGATGGCCAATCATGTACGAAATTGTCCGTTTTGGCCACCCGGACCTTTACACATGGTTGCAGCGATGTTATACAAGTACGAAAGAAAGAAATCTATATTCGCTTAGTTAAAGTCATGTGTATTTAACGGGCAGTCTTTTGATAAATACGGTATCTCTTGCTCTTGTTGCCGGCCATAATTTACTTGTATACAAGGCCACCTATCATTGACGTTTGGTTTTTGCTGTCGTCATATCGAATGACTCTACGAAGTACTAAACCAAATGTTTCATATTGGAAAATGGTTATATTATATCCTACATGTCCAAAGCCATTGTGACAATGATATATATGTACGCATATGCATATGAAGGAAACTAGTATTAAAATCGCATAGTCAACACACACTTAAGATAGCGGCAACAAAAGGATACCTGCATCAGAAGGGGTTTATTGAATAGAACATATCATCCTCCTCCTCTCTGTTAACTTCTTATATGGCACCCTAAACAGAATTCTCACTTACATAAAGCTGGTTAAGATATAATAGTAGTATGTGCATCTTGCGATCATTAAAGCGCGAGCAACGCAATGATGTCATCGACATATATGTAAGGCTTCGACGCTTTATTGGCTGATGGGCTACACTGTCCACTCCTAATTCTGTGATATTCCTTAGATCTTATTTGCTGCGAGCAACAACAGCATGACCCAGCCAGCCCGGTACTTCCTCATCCATGTACCCAGAACTTGTGGCTTCGTAGTGGCCCCCAAATAGATACATTCTACGCGGAGGGGGCGCCGTATTTATGTGCCCTACTGTGGCAGGAAAAGCAGCCCTTGCCTCTTACGGTCTCATTAAGGCATCAAGCCAAGATGGCTAAACCAGAAGCTCACTCGTAGTTGTACTATATGTATGGGACTAGGGAGTGCGGCTAGTCACCGCAGGGGTGGATTTAAGCAAGGGTAAGGTAAATAAATACATGTACATAGTAGATAGAAAGCTCACTTAAAAGCACTCTTGAGAGCTTTGATTAATTGGCACTCAAGACTGGCAACAGCTTGGCGAGTAGTTGACAGCGGTAAAGGTTCCTTCCTGGGAATAATAGCAGCAAAACACCAACAACGCTTACTCGGATGCATTTCATGGAGCGAATAATATTCGATTGGTGAATCCAAAGTTTATGCTCAACACCAGTCAACAACCAGTCAAGGCGATGCCAGCAGCGGTCCAGAGACGTGGGCCGCTAGCCTGGCACGGGCTAGCTGCTATCACCGACTCGACGCCGGCTGTACTTTGCCGACCAGGGTCAGGGGCGTTGTTGGACCAGGGTTCGGACCCCGCTTTTACTCAGTACTGAGTAGGTAGTCAAAGTGCACTGATCATCGAGCTCTAGCTACTGCATCGACGATGAGCGCGACTCGACTAAGTTTGTCCCCTTCCTCCTCACAGGCTCCTCAGCGCGGCTTTGTGGCCCCGGACTGCCCCGGACTGCCCCGGACAAACTTTTGCATCTCTTCGTTCCAATTCCTCCTTCCATTCTAGCGGTGTACTGTACTGTACATACTACTATACCATCACACACGCAAGCCCATGCATTTCCTCTGTTCTCAAATCGCCGAGCGCGATGACGTAGCCCCAGGGTCCTGACAGGAACATACGCCCATAAGATACGCCCATCCCATACACCCATCCCGAGACACCATGCTAAGGTACCTACCTAGTAAGAGGTCCCCAGCAAAACCCGCATAAGCCTCCGGAGCAATTGCTCTAGGTGCCCCTGCGAGGGTAAGAGGTCAGATGCTTCAATCAATTCAATCACAAAGAAAGACGTGGGACGCAAAAGAGAAGGGCGACATGCGCACAAGCAACTTGGCCTATGACGTCATCGCCATTGTGCACCGTCGCATGTCTCGTAAGGGAAGAAAACGCGACGCAGCTTTATTGCGCTTCTTTAACGAAACATCGCGTCTTCGATCTCTCTGTCAAGAAAGGGAAAGGGTCCCTAAGGAGGGAAAAAAAAAAAAAGAGAGGGGATCTGGTTGGCCGCGAAATAAATTCGATATGGGAAAAAACCGGGATTCGCAATCGAAATCTTCCAGAACGCCATTCTCTCATACGGCCCCCCCCCCGGTTCGCCATGCCCAGTCAATCTACGAGTAGAAGAAAATCCAGGAAGAGAAAAACCTACGGAATTGATCGGCTTCCAATCTCCAGCAGCACCGTTACGCTTCGCTAACCTCGACGTAATAAGGGTTTCCCCGTTCCTCACACCTGGCCGAGATCTTGCCCCGGTTAGGGAAATGCTGAACGGTGGGCGACATGTCGCCATTGGCTCGGATACCCCCCAGATACCACTCCTCTATCTATCTAACGCGCCAGTCGAATGAAAAGGCTCTGTAGATTACTCAGTACACCTGTCTTACCTACTTACTTGCTACATGCACTGATAAATGCGGCGTCAAGTGCGTCATCACTTTGGGTCCATACCTACTATAAAGCATAAGAGCAGTCGCGTGACACTGTTGCATGGCGTGATTATGTTTGTGCCTCAAAAACCTTGCCTTGGTTCCCGGCAATCAATTGGCCACTTCACTCGAATACGCTCCCGTCATTGATTTAGCTCGCAGCAATGTCTTGTTGACGAGAATGGTTATTTGCTGGTCGGCTTCTTCATCACGTTGGATTACGATTGAATACCAACGCCTCACTCTCCAAAAGGCGCTTCAAGGGTATAATATAACTTCTATCGTTGCGCAGTCTCCGAGGGAGTCTACGAAGTGAGGGTATTCACGCCTTCCTGCAAAATAAATAATAATTATATTCTTTGACACTTTGGCCTGGGACATAGAGCTACGATGTTGTAAGCTGGCTCATCTAGTAAAGGGGTATAAGTTCAAAAATCTCTATAAAGCTTCATTCGCGCCCCAGCAGTATTGAATCAAAGAATTTCATACTCAATCTCCATAGTCGCTTCATAGACCTTGTTGACCCAAGCTTGTTCCTGACGATAAGTTAACATCACAGTCCCACGATATTACAAAATCATTAGAAAGTTACATGTTCAAACACATACCTCTGCCCTAGCCCACAAGACGACGACATCATCCGGTCGCAGTATCTCCAGGAAACCCTCCCCGTCGCCCATAGCCCGTGGATCATCGACCTTGGCCGAGATACCCGCGACCCAGCGCACCCTGTAGTGTCTGTACTCCCTACAGGCCGTGACGTTATTATGTACTCTCCACACGACCGAGCTATCATTGCTATTCTCTACCATGTCCCAGCCATGACCCCGGAGATGGGCGCGCGCCTCTGCCGGCGAAGGGAAATTGTCCATATGGTCTGAAAGTGTGAGGGACGTGACCATGAACGCATCAGATCGCGGCCGTAGAATGCTCGCCTCGAACCACGTGTGGCTGTTGTGGTAGGTCCCGTCGCCTCCGTTGTCCGCCCAGCCCTGATCCGCGGCCTTCATCTGAAAGGTGATGCATTTAGCTCTCGCGACAGTGTCATCCGGGACGGAGAGACCCTGAACTGTCAAGTATAGCCCTGCGACGCTAGCCGTGGGGCCGGGGCGCCAGAATTCGTTGGCTTCATATCGCTTATTTACCCGCTTGATGCTTGACCGGCGCGGGTGATATGTGGCGAATGAGAGGATTATGAGGGCGATCTCGACAGGAACCACGTCGGTGAGGATGCGCCTCGCGGCAAGAACATCGTCGACCGTTGGGTTGAACCCGGTCATAGTTAGTTGTAGAGGCCCATCATTCAGTGGTGGTATACTGGTTGTAGGAGGAATGGGAGCAGCCATTTTGGGAATCACAAGTTTCTAGCTAGGCATGAGGAAGTTGGGTCAGATGGCTGATGAGGTTGTTGGCGGGGCTGTTCGACGATTCCAATTGTGGCGAGTGGTTCCGACCGGTTGGTACACACCGAGTCTTACCCAACCTACTACCTAGGTATATCCGCTAGTTCTAAAGGGGGCGGAACATAAAGAAACACAGATTCAAGTATAATGCTAGGTCAACTGATATCATATTCGCATTAAAAAGGAGACCCCGCAAAACGCGATCACTTACCGTATGAATAATCTAACCTAAGTACCTACTTGTCAAACAATGCCTGCCCAGCTTCCTCGCGAGCTTCTTCAACGATTTCACCGGTTTCAACCGACGCCTTTTATTCTCTCGAGGCGTACTCAACTCGTCCAGGACGTGATCAGCCAGTCTCTTTAACGATCTCGCTGTCTTCGACCGAAGCCTCGCTTTATATTGAGGCGTACTGAAGTCGATCAAAATGTGATCGATCACTCCGCGCTGTCGCATGAGGAGGAGGTGCTCGGGGGTCACAGCAGTAGTGTGATTCTTTGATTGTATATAGTCTCCCCAGACACTATACACCCCCTGAATCGCCGCCGCTCCCTTTGGCGTGCCACACGCCTGGCAACGAATATTATTAACGAGTGGACCCGAATCGAGCCGCAAGTCCTTTAAAACGTCCATGTCACAGACACTGGTATCCTGCCGAGGCCCTACAGAGGGTGCCTCTGTAGCACAGCCTTTACAGCTGGGTTGAGAACAATCGGGCTGCTCAAGAGACAGGCGAGCGTACTCTCCATGATACGGACTTTCTACAATGGACACACACTTCGCTAAGTAACCACCATTAACTATGTGGCGCAGTTTTACTTTGAACTTGTTGTCTGGTCCAAGAAAATACGTTGGGGGTTGAGAAGGGAACAACCACTTTCCTTTAGCGAAAACTGGTCCGTCTTCCCTCAAAGCCATTGGTGTATCTTCCCTTGAAGCCATTGTTGCAGAAGTATCAAATATTGTCCGGATTGGTTGGCTGAATGTAGTGAAATATTCCGAGCTGAGGGTTTTGAGGGATCCTTTATATATCTAAGCCAATCATTGAACAGTGTTATTGTTCTCCTTCTGCTTGTCCGGTTTCTTAATGGCTGCCAACAAAACAATGGCTCTGTTGAGGCAACAAATTTAGAAGTAACATGAATCGTCGTATCAACATTCTACTACGCTCTCGACCAGTTTCATGACAATGAAATCCAGATTCCAAAAATGGAATGGTGAGATTGTTAATACGAACTCATTAAAAATGAAGTGGCTCTCGAAGTATTTCTTTCATAGGGGCCCAGCACAAACTTACTCCACCCAAAAGTCATGCCCTCCGATTGTACTATTGCGAATTCCCCGTTCTTCTTTGCTACACACCGCGCCTAGGAGAGGCCATGAAGGAAGGAGGAATTGCCAATTCACCAACTCCTAGCCCCTCAAGTGCCATTCTCGATGGAAAGGTCTAAACTGCCAACGGCTCAATGTTCCAAATACCCTCTGCATACTCGTTTATGCACCGATCAGAGCTGAAGAAACCCATGCGGGCCACGCTGCGAATACACTTGGAGATCCATTCTTCTTGGTTTTGGTACTCCGCATCGACCATCTTGTGGGTATCAATGTATGACTGGAAGTCATCAGATATTAGGTAGTAGTCTCCATGGTTCCGAACGGCAGAGATCATAGCACTGAAGTCATTAGGCTCTCCGAACATGCCCCCCTGAATCGCATCGAATACTTTGTCCAGGTCTGAGTCAATGGGGTGTTCTCCATATGTGTGTGCATGGCGTAAGTCCTCGACGTCCTCGGAAAGTGTTCCGAATAGGAATATGTTCTCCTGGCCGATTTCGCGTGTAATCTCAATCTATTGACAGTAAGAACGTCTTATCAGTCTGCTCGTGTGTAAGGGGATGCTTACGTTGGCGCCATCACATGTACCAATGATCAGCCCACCGTTCAGAACGAATTTCATGTTACTTGTTCCGGAAGCCCTGTTACTTCGTTAGCTGGCATGTTTAGTGAAACTGGCCGGGCTGACTTACTCTGTACCAGCTGTAGAGATATGCTCACTCAAGTCAGAGGCAGGAATGATCATCTCAGCCTTGCTTACATTGTAGTCTTCCAAAAAGATGACTTTCAGCAAGTCGCCAATATCGGCATCCTTATTGACAAGGCTCCCAACATTGTTAATAAGATGGATAATTTGCTTGGCCATCCAGTAGCCTGGAGCGGCCTTTCCACCGAAGATGGAGACACGGGGCTGTTGCTTCTTTCTTTCTTCGGGACTCATTGCCTTCAGGGTCAGGTATCGATGAATGACACCGAATATGTTGAGTTGCTGCCGCTTATACTCATGAATTCTCTTCACCTGGACATCAAATAGTGCGGATGGATTGACATTAATGTTTAATGTGGATTTGATGTACTTGGCAAGGTGGACTTTGTTAGCATATTTGATCTCAGCCCACTCTTTCCTGAACTCTTTGTCATCAACAAAATGTTCGAGTTGGTTCAGGAGGGTAAGGTCCTTCAAGAATTGATGACCACCAACTTTGCTTGCGATCAGCTCCGACAGTCGAGGGTTAGCTTGGTGCAACCATCTTCTCGGCGTGATGCCGTTTGTAACATTCGTGAACTTATCCGCGCCGAATATGGTAACGAAGTCTCTGAAAATCGTCGTCTGGATTAAGTCGGAATGGAGTTCCGCAACACCGTTGACCTTATGAGATCCAACAACAGCCAGGTAGGCCATTCGAACCATCTTTGGCTGTGACTCTTCAATGATCGAGACTTGGCGTAGCAGGTCTCTGTCATTGGGGAATCGCTTCTCTACCGACTGAAGGAAGAAGAGATTAATGTCATAGATTATTTGAAGATGGCGCGGTAGTAGATGCTGTATCAAACCGACTGGCCATTTCTCCAGAGCTTCGGGAAGGACAGTATGGTTCGTATAACCAAACTAAACTACTATTAGTCCGTGCTCTTGAAGTTGACAGCAACAGCACTTACGGTTGATGTAACGATATTCCACGCTTCGTCCCACTCAAGTCCTTCAACGTCAACCAGGATGCGCTGCAGTTCAACGATGGCAAGAGTGGGATGAGTATCATTGAGCTGGATTGCGACTTGGTCCGAGAACTCGGCCCACTTCCGCTTGGACTTCTTGAATCGGCGAACGATGTCATAGAGTGAGGCCGATACCCAGAAATACTGCTGCTTCAGCCGCAGTTCCTTTCCTCGGTCCAGGTTATCATTGGGATACAGGACTGCACTGATGGTTTCGGCTCTCTGCTGATCGGCCACCGAGCTTTCATAGTCACCACTGTTGAACTTCTGGAAATCAAACTCGCCGCTGGCTGTTTTGCTGGACCATAGGCGTAAATTGTTGGTAGAAGGAGTATCGTATCCCGGCGTAGGGACGTCGTAGGCGACGGCAGTGACTATTTCGCCACCTTCCCAGTTGGCTACCGTCTTCCCGTTCACGTCTTGGCTCTTGGTAACGTGGCCATAGAATTGTATCTGTAGCAACATTAGTATCCTAATCAATTCGAGTAGGCTCGGTCGAGGTTCAGTGGTGAGAAAACTTACATCAACAGTAACATCGTGTCTAGGGAATTCCCAAGGGTTGAAATCTAGCCAATAGTCGGGTACTTCAACCTGGTATCCGTCGATGATCTCTTGTTTGAAAATGCCATAGCGATATCTCAATCCATAACCCCATGCGGGATAGTTCAAAGAAGCCATGCTATCGAGGAAGCATGCTGCTAGTCTCCCTAAACCGCCGTTGCCTAAGGCGGCGTCGTGCTCCTGGCTAATGATGTCCTCAATGCGGAAGCCCAATTCGGCAAGCCCCTCTAAGGTTCGGTTAGTCCTGATCAACCTTGATGCACTGTTGAGAGTAGCATACCTTTAGCAACGTCCTTGGCGCCAAGGTTGAGCATCGCATTGTCGAATGCTCGACCCACTGGTACATGGAGATATGTTAGTCGGATGTTCAAGCATGATATGTGATCATTGAATATAAGGGAATTGAGAGAGGGGGAAAGAAGGCCTGATTCGCATCCGCGTGTATGGTCGCGAGTCTGACCCTGGACCTGCGCTTCATGGACCTAAATACGGAACATGAGGCTTAAGGGGGCGCGAATGGAGACGATCTTGTGCGTAGGCATGATGGTGGAGGTATCTCATTGTTATAAGAGAGCACTTCATGGGTGGTGGGTAAAAGCATTGTGCTTCTAAGGCGCGCGTCTGGTAGAAAGAGAGCCTGAACTGTGCTAAAGAAAAAGACTTTGAGAACCACTTACTCAGGAACTCTAGACTGAGATAGTAAATGCGCTTGCTATCCGTGAACGTCTGGCGTTGTTGAGTCTTGTTCCAGTCCTTGACTAGGCGGTCTCGGAAAGCTAGACTAGCAGCTGAGTACGCAGCTGTCTCATCACAATTGTATATGCTGCGAGCCAAGGTGGTTTCGACATGGCGGACGACTTCCCTCTCGAAATCATCCTTGGTTTGAAAGGGGTGATACTCGTGCCTAGTCCATGCTTCGCGTTGCGGCTCGGGAATCGAAGCTAGACAGCAAATAAGTTAAGGCGGCAGGACAAGAGAGTGGCCATTTCACTTGTTCAAGACACCAGTATAGCTTATACAACGGTGCGGCTACCCTTGAAGAACTAACCTTCAACGCTCTTTATCTCGCCGGCGCCGAAACCGGTAAAGGTGCGCTTGTGCTTGGGCCGAGAGATACCGGCAGGCCCTACCGAGCCGACAATGTCGACGATCGGTGCTCCCATAGAGGGTCGTCGTTCCCTCGTGGGCAGAGATTGCTCCGTGGAGACCATCGTGTTGGGTCGCTTTGGGCAAGACTTCAGAAGGAAAGCAGGCAATTAGCTCGGTGAATCGGGGAATCTCAAACTTGAAGCCACAACAAACTTGATGGGAGGAGCCCCATGAGTTATATATATGTATATATATACGCATGTAAACATGGCCGTGGCATGTCGCTGTCCTATCCGGACGACACCTTGCAAGTGACTGACGGCTAAGAGGGGCATGGAATGAGGGGTGTGGGGTATGTCTAGGCTAGGTAGGGTCGGGGTAGTTGGAGCTACAATAGAGCTCGAGCTAGGAGAAGCCACTCACCGTTGGTGCTAACCAGCGATCGGTCGATCGAGTGGAGGTGTTCTAGGCTCTAACTCGTGTCGCCAATCACTGTTGTTCCTGTACGCAGAGGAAGAAGCGATAGGCGAGGAGAACCTTGGAGGAATAGAGGGGTATCGCGGGTGAGGGGGTCAAGGGAGGGCGACAAGACACAAGACACAAGAGAAAGCAGGACAGATAGTGGTCGATGATGCAGTCTATTTATTATTTATACACGAGGATTGATGCTGGGTGAGGGGAGAAGACGAGAGACGAAGCGCGGGTCACGCATCTGTGGAGATAGGAATGGGCTGATATGATAGCAGGACGACGAGCTTAGAGGGGAAGTAGGCATGGGGAGGAGGAAGGCCAAGGGCAGACAGAACGACAACAAACCAACGGCTACTGTGCAGGCCTGGGGTGCAAGTCCAGGTTCGTGAAGCACAATGACGCAGTTGAAGCTTCTTCTCGGCGAGAATGTCACCTGACCCACAGCGAGGAAAGGTAGGTACTGACAGTGGATGGTCCACTATAACCACCATCCACTTGTAACCCAAGTAGCATGCCAACTGGATTATGCGTACCTTACCTAGGTAGACCAAGTTATACAGCACCTACTACCTACCTACCTACTAGGTACATTAGGTGGGTAGGAGAGATAAGTAGTAGTCTTCGTCTTCGTCTCCTCTGTCTGGGTTTCTACCTAACCTCCACTGTAACTTGACACAACAGGACTCAACAGGATAGTGCGATTGCCCACTCGGCCGCAGACCTACCTACCCTACTGGTGCCGTGCAGGATGAGGAGGAGGGGCCTTATAACGACATAGCCTGGCAGACAGTGTGGGTGACACGCATGCATATGCATAGTGCTAACTGCGTATACTGTATCTAGATGGCCGAAGATGGGGTAAACAAGGAGACTTTGTGAGTCTCCTGACAATGTTGAAACATGAGCGACAGGAACAATACGACCTCCCTCGGCTCTCGAGCTGCGGGTAAGACGTAATCCAGTTAAACGCAACACGCGAGACAAGTCCGGTTCGGGCGGTTTTCGTCATAGTCGGTCGACTGCGAGGGGTACGTCCAACGATGGGTTGGAAGTTGAGGACATGAGTTCAGCGGGTTCATCGAAGGCGTGAAGGCTCTCTAAAGTTTGTTCTTGTCAGGACACATGAGAGCCTATGTTGACAATCCACCTTGTCACACGTATTGGGATCCTCGTCGGAAAATTTTCTAATTGTAAATATAGCTGCGTACTAAGGATTGATATTGCGTGCATAGCGGCGGGGTAAATGATACCAATGACAATAATAGAATGAGTTATCGTCAGCTTTGATTGGAAATTAGGGCGAGTTTTGGTGTAAATCGTCGTTCACAAAGTCACAGGCTGCTATGAGCCGTTTTGCAGGAGCCGGGAGACATCTGCGATACTGAAATTTGTATGTTCTTACGGACCTGGGATAAAGTGCGGGTGCCGCGGTCCATCTGTGTAAACAGGCCACTCCAACCATCAAATTTCTGGAGGGGATATAGTCGCAGCAACGAGCCAGGCCCATTCACTAGCTCGGTAAGTAGTGGAAGCAATATAGTCGTCATACGGAAATGTCATTAGCTCCTCGAGGACTTCCAAATCATCTTGAAATGCTTGACTAAACGGAGATGGCGGTAAGTTTTGGTCACCCCCATCTCCAATGATCGGCCGCCGGGGGACGTCGATAGAACGTTGCGCTTCCTCTTGAGCCTTACACCGTGCTTCTTCTTCCTTTATCGCCTGATGTCGATACCACTACGGTGCACTGGAGTCAGTAATTGCTCTCTCAGGTAGAAGAATTAATGGAGTCAGGGGAGTTCCTCATCCTTCCGAGACGTCCCGGTCATCACAGAAGGAGGAAATTGCCTCCATAAGTTGTCATGATGGAAAGGGAACGATTCGAGGGGATACATACGAGATCCCACCTCCATCCGTTCAGGGCTCTGCACAACCTCTCGGGGAGTATATAAACCACGTTGGCCTTCGGGATCTTCCACGGGGTTAACAAGCCATCACGCACAAGCCTGTCTCTTCTCAACAATAGCGCCTGCTCAATTTCGCGAGCTTCGTCGATAAAGTAGTCTCTCCCATTTCCCATGTTGGCGTCTTTATAAGCTCTGAATTTTTCGTGGTAATATCCAGTAGACCTGAGTATGCCGCAATCTTCCACAATATCCGATAGAACATCGACCTCCTGGACCGGTTGATAGAACCACAAAGGTCGATCATCCTCTGGCTGCACGTATATGGATAATGAAGGGCTCTTCCAACGCATTATAATCTCCTCAAGGAACAGCTCTTCGACGCTTCCCAGAAGCTCAAGTATGTTAGATATTTCGCGTATACTCTCTTCATTGTTGAACGGCATCATATAGGCTGACGGCTCTAGGGCAACTCGCCTATTAACATCGCTGGAGTTAGTAATTGCCGAATAGAGTAAGAGTTCAGCTCATGTTTCGGGAGCAGACATGAACAATGAGGCCTGAAACCTGCATAAGAGGGAAATAAAAGACTCCAGCGGACTAACCTAATCCTCCTTAATTCCCGAGGCTCAAACTATTAACACCGCAGGTGTCAGTAATCGCCGAGTAGAGTAACACTTCAGCTCATATCTCAGGAGCATGCAGGAGCGATGATACCTGACACCTGCCCAAGAGGGAATTGAAAGACTCCAGAGGACTTACCTGCCCAATATCCCACTGTTTACTGCCACTCAATAGATTATCTATAACTTATAGTATTAGCAGCTGTAGTAGCACACGTGAGACGTGAGCCTCGAAGTAGTTAAAGCTTCTGACGCTTAGTTTGACCCGAAAGAGAGGCGATAGTTAATGAGTCAATTAAGACAGGGAAAGAGCTACTAACGGAATGGACGCTCATCTGCGTCATCACTATAACCGATGTATAGCACATCAATTTTGAAGTTAAACCATGTACGAGGGCCACAGCTTCTTGTTCGGAATGCCAGCTCATACCCAAAGTCGATCAAGACCTGACGAGACTCCCTCGTCACATGCAACATCACAGGTATCGGCGCCTTGCTGTAGAATGACCCGGTGCGCATAAATTCCCACGCCACGTCGGGATTCTCCGACAAAAAGCTATAAGGTATGTCCGGTATATTGGTCGTCGGCTCCCATGGTTGGTGATTCTGACGACGGCTACTACCAAGACCGTACCTCTCGAGAGTCGTCTGATACCGTCCGTCGTACCATCTCCACCAGACAGGCGGGAATGGGATACGTTCCCGCCAGCTTTGTTTACACACTAGTTAGTATATACCAGATAGAACATGGACCCAACCCATGTTACGGGAGCCACCAGGAGAAATGAGGGCTAAAAGCTGCTCAACGGGGGAAGATAAGTAGCTCCGGGGGACTGACTGCCGCGCAAAGTACGCTATGGAAGGGTGAAGCTTTATCTGCGCTACGGTTGTTCTGAATCTCTCTTCGAAAGCGTCCTTATCTTCGGTGTGTTCCCGGACGTGAACGAAGCGGGGTGGCGAAGCATGTAGATATATCATCCGCCGAAGTTCAAATGGGAGAGAAAGGAACGGGTGGAAAGAATCGAGCACCATGGCTGCGACGTATGCATGACCGTAGCCTTTCTTCGAAGATTGACGATTCATTATCTATGGTTGTTTGTTATGTCAAAATGTGATTGTAGTTAGCGAGATGACTCCTTGGTACCGAGTATGACTGACGTTCAGCTGGTTGACACTGACTAGCGGTGAAATGGCTGCTGCCGAAATTTGCCCGTATATCATATGCAGGGTATATGCCATACTTACAAGACTTGCGAATCATTTCCTCCCTTGAAGTGGACGATTCCTCTTACTATGAACCATTGTCAACGTTGCTTGGCAATCGTCGAGTTGGGTTCGATCGACTAATTAGCCCAACAGCCATGTAAGACGAGGAGCAAAAGATGCTAGAGACCTGCCCAGGTCACCGAAACTCAACAGATACTCGCTAAATTAAATGAGTCGATAGGCCCGTTGGGGCTAATCCTCATAATGTTGCCGCCTGGCTCTCACGACATTGATTGCAGTCGAAGAGAGGGTATAGAGGGTAGGTATCAAGATATACAAGCAGATAAGAAAAGCGATCGCAGTAGAAAGTGTGTAACTATGTTAGCTGAGCGGCCCTTAACTAGATACAGTATGTCACTATACAGTACGATAGATTGATATCTGAGTGCCACGAAAATCATGAAGTCTTTAAGCATTCTTCAGTACGAGCTAATTAGCTGGCACAAGAGTCTAGATATTTTCCATGTTGCAGTTCCAAGAATGCATCACTCTCCACTAACACAATCTAGTACAACATTCATCACTAACTAGTATATTCTCTATATCGAGACGGCCAAAATAGGCCCAGACTATTTTTATAGAGATTGTTAAACGACAAAAAGTATCTTGATTGCCATATATCTATGTACTTACTAAGGCATTAAACTTTGAGCTCCATGAAACCTAACAGAATGCAATACGGTATTTAGAAATCGAGATTTCGGAGATATACGCGTCTTCCCAACCAAGACGATGCTACACTTATGTAACTGGCGGGGGGGTATGTATGCACAAGAGTACCAAGACGTCCACGGTGTAGTGTTTATAAGTGCCCAGGCTCGGCTAGAGGAGCGAGCCAGGATTTGACCAAATGGGAAATCTCGCCTTGCTTCGCCAATGCAATTAATTTGCTTGGAAGGATACCAATGCGTGGGATGCCCATCGCTCTCGAATCGGAACCTTTCTTTCGCCATCTTGCCAAGGCAACTAACTCCGTAATGGCCTATTTCCAGCATATTGGGGTGCTCTCGAATTTGAAGCCTGCCCATGAACGTGGCAGCTTATTACGTGTCCCAATTTCGACTCCAATTGGTATTTCCGTTGCAGCATTGTAATTGTATGCCTACCTACTTAAGCACGCAATGCAGGATGCTAGAGCCCGTCGTCGACTGCTCAGGAATCGCCCTGCTGGGTGGTCGCTGCTGCATGGGAAATGCAAAGCACGTTCTAGGCTGGTGGCCTCCCATGTCAGAACAGCACGAATTCAATATTTCTTACTTAATGGATCGACGAATACCTGGTGAGCAGAAGGAATGCAGCCAATTGACCACTGTTCCAAGCCTTCTATCCAGAGCGAGCTTTTGCCTCTGCTCAGCTCTGTTGGCCAGATTCAAGTCTCCTCGTCGACCCTAGGCATAAGTAAAGCTATTATTACATGGAGCCCAGCAAGTATGAAGACTGGCACTTGTTGCCCTTCGATTTACCGACCCTTCGTAGTGGAGATTCATTTTTTCCGCAAAAAGAGCTAAGATCGCCCTTACACTCGCAATCTCGATTCGTCCATCTCCTGCTAGGCCGGCAGCCTCCTGTAGATAGGTCCTCTCGACCGTGATGGGCAGTCGCGCGGCATGGTAGAGTCGTATCCCTCGATAACCCCTTGCGATGACAGCCTCTACAACGTTGCTCTCTGCACAGGCTAATGAAAGTACCTGCAGAATATATTGCTTGCGCGATGGAGGATTTCCTCGCTGGCCCGCGAGTCCATAGTGAGCTGTCGCGTCATTTGGCTTATTCTGCTCCTTAAGATGAGACCGAGATAGATAGCCTAGGCATTGAGTGATGGTAGCCTATATAGAAAGTTTCGGGCCCTGAAACTTGATTAGAGAGCTTGTAGTTTGATGATGCCTGTTAACGCCTGTTGAAGGGCCCGAGAGGCTCCAATATAAGAGAGCGTGACAACATAAGTTGTTCAATGTTAACTTCTCATTCAATCTCTAATGAAACAGAGTAAAAAAAATTATAAGTCAAAATGAAGAGGAGTCGATCTTGGGCGCTTGGCCTTTTCGTCCGGGTTGTGTCTGCGATCGAAAGTTCAGGCGAGTGCGCTCTCGTAACCACAACTATATATCAGCCTACCACGGTTTATGTGTTCGCGCCAAATACAACGAGCAGTCAAGGAGGTAACTCCTGTGTTGTCACAACATCCTCAACAATAACAGGAACTTCAACCAGCTCAAGGACTGAGACGACCGACGAAATCAGCACTTCCACGAGTGCGCCGACAGTCTCGACTAGCAGTTCCATACCCGATACGACGATATCTTCAACGAGTCTGACCAGCATCAGTGTGACTCCTACCAATCCAGGGAATAGTAGTATCACGACAGGGAGCTCTACCCCTACAAGTACTGGACTGCCAACGCCAACGAGCATCGGAGGTCTACCACCGCCGCCTCCTCCGCCCCCTTCAGGTCCCTTTAGAGGATATAAGAATGCGGTTTACTTCACAAACTGGTCCGTCTCACTTCCAACCGAACTTGAATGGCGACTGACGTAAACGCTAGGGGAATATCGCAAGAAAACTACCTCCCCCAGCGACTCCCAGTCGACGATTTGAGTCACGTCCTCTACGCCTTTGCGGACATCGCGCCCAACGGGACGGTAATATCAGCAGACCCAGTAGCCGACCTTACCCAGAAGTATCCCGACGATGACCACTCGGAGTATGGTCGCAACGCTTACGGCGCTGTTAAGCAGCTGTACATCCACAAGAAGTGGAACAGACAGCTGAAGGTTCTGCTCTCCGTCGGCGGCGGTGAGTACTCGCCCAAATTCGCGGCCGCGACGTCAACGGAGATGCGCCGGCAGACCTTTGCGCGATCCGCCGTCAAGCTCGTGACGGACTGGGGGTTCGATGGAATCGACATCGACTGGGAGTACCCGACAAACGAAGCCGAGCAGGAGAGTCTCCTGAAACTGGTCGCGGCTTGTCGCGAGGCATTCGACCGTTACTCGTTCCACAACCACCTCGCTTATCGATTCTTGGTCACCGTAGCCAGCCCCGCAAGCCCGGCGAATTGGAAGTTTGTCGATCTGCCTCGTATGGATCGATACGTCGACGTTTGGTGAGTTATATATCCCAGCCGTCTTTCCTGTCCTTCTTCCTTTCCCTTTTTTCCCTCTCTACGGAAGTGGTATTCAATAGCTCTACGCTATCCCACGGGTGTGCATGCTCAAGACCAATGACGTTAATGTTTCCGCTCAGGCACCTTATGTCGTACGACTATACAGGCAGCTGGACGCCGCGCAGCGGGCACCAAGCCAACGTGTTCGCCAACAAAGCGAACCAGGCATCGACCCCCCTCAACACAGACGACGCAGTGCGGTACTACAAGTCACAAGGGATCCGGGGCCGAAAAATCGTGATCGGATCGCCGCTGTACGGGCGCTCGTTCAACGGGACCTCGGGGCTGGGCCAGAACTACACATCCCTCGGCAGTGGCGGTCCGCAGCCGGGCGTCTGGTATTACAAAGACCTACCGAAGCGGGGGGCACGGGAGCACTTTGACGATGTCGCCAAGGCGACGTATAGCTATGATGCGAAGGCCCGTGAGCTGATCACGTACGACAACATCCGCAGCACCGAGTTCAAGGCGCGCTATGTGCGCAGCCGAGAGCTCGGCGGCGCGTTCTTCTGGGAGGCGAGCGGTGACCGACGAGGGCGGGATAGTCTCGTGAAGACCATGTACCGCACCTTGGATTGGCTGGAGAGGACACCGAATAATTTGCACTACCCCACAAGTCAGTACATGAATATCCGGCGTGGGATGCCTGGCGCCTAGCTGGCTTGCATTGACTGCGAATTTGGTCACCAATGGCCATGCGGAAAGGAAAATAAAAAGGGAAAAGGAAATATATTTCGGCTGGTAAAGTATCTCAGTTCGTACATTGTGTGATCAGCAGGGTTTAGCTTCTTGATAATGGAGTTATCTCAGTCCTTACCGAGTCCTCAAACGCCTATTTCGCACCCGACCCCTTTTCTTCTCCGAATAATTTTAACTGGAAAGTTGCGCAATACCTACACAGTAGCGCGCATTGGCGTTGGCGATCTAGCTAGGTTAGAATGGTTATATCTTGGTTGTAAATTAGGCATAATATTCAAGGAGAATAAGACATTTATCGCGTCAGGCTTCTGTGCTGCGCGATATGATCTCGTACTGGATATATCTTTTCATTCGCGAGAAATATATCGATTGATTCTATTCAGACATGTATCTCTTATGTCTCAGCATATTCATAGGCACCTGTTGACTCCTCAACAGGGACTTCGATCTTAGATTCCTCAATCTCCTTGCCGTTTACTCTGATACCGGCACGCATGACGTCTCCGGGGACAACCGGCCCAACACCCTTCGGGGTTCCCGTTAGAACGATATCTCCCTTCTCCAGAGTCATAACTTTGGAGATGGCGCTCAGCATCTCTGGAACCCGGAAGAGGAATAGTTCTGTTGAGTCGTTTTGCTTGACCTGGTCATTGACGGACAAGTATAACTCTATAGAGTGAGGGTTGGGAATGGCTGATTTTGGAATGATGTTGCTCATAGGCAAGAAGGTGTCAAAGCCCTTGTTGATGGACCAGGGAAGCCCCTTCTTCTTGGCCTCCCATTGGATGTTTCTGGCAGTCATGTCGATGCCAAGTGCGTAGCCTAGAATATTCAATTAGTCGGAAGCAGGCACCAAGGGGGGGAGAAGACTACTCACTCTCAATGGCGGCGAGTGCGCCTGCTTCGTCCTCAACGGGGAAGTCCTTCAAGGTCTTCCCCATGATCAGGGCTAGCTCAACTTCATAGCTGAGCTCGACGCCCCTGGGCCGTATGACAGGGCCTTCTCCTGGGAGCAGGATGGAAGTGGTGGGTTTTAAAAAGTAGAAAGGCTGCTTCGGCCGGGCGCTGTTGAGCTCGGCGACATGGTCCCTGGAACATAAGCTGTCAACCAGCGACCAATTCCCGCACAAAGAGATCACCGGAAACTGTATACTTACGCATAGTTGCGACCGATGCACACGACCTTGCGTGCTTGTTTAAGGCTGGCTGCTGATGATGATGCCATGGCGAAACCGCGACGAAAGACGTTCATGATGACGAACTAATCAGGGGCTGCTGTACGTCGCCGCCTCACGTGTTATATATTTATGTATGCTTCAGTACGCTCTACCTGACGGGAATATTTTATAGACGACTCCAATAGCTCGGATGCGGGGCCGAAGGGGAGCGGAAGCTGTGGCTAGGGGGAGATGCGCGTCAGAGGAATTGGTGATTCGCCAATGCGGCTTTATTTCGTTACTCGGGTCGGTCGCCGGCAAGTCGTCGCTGGGCGGAGGCTCGGTGGGGGGATCACGCTTAGTCCAGCAACAGCATTTGGCACTGGCGGACGGTCGTAAATGTAGACCCGGTCCAAGTTCGGCGCCAGCGCTAGAACGCTTTGCGCGTAAGTTGCTGTCGAAATCAAAGTCGAGGAATTCCATGTTTACTCGAAACAAGTCATTTCATTGGCCGTGTTGGTCTGCTGCAACAATGACACCGTAAGGATTTGGAGTTTTGACGCAAAACATGTGTGGGGGTAGTTTAGATTTGGAGTATCTACAGTGTAAGACTTCAACTTGTCCAGTTCTTGGTTTTCATTTATAATGCTATATTTTGCTCCGTGAATTTAAACACAAAATCTACTTGTACGTGAGTTCTTAAATCCAGATACTCTATCAGTTAGATTCTACTCTCTTACCATTTGCCCCGATCCCTAGACCGTATCCTAACAAGGTGTTAAGTCCGAAAAGGTAGCAATGGAGTCTTCTGCTATGGGGAACACCAAGGGTTAACTTTCTCCCATCTACACTAGCACCGTTACCAATAGCGTGCGAGGCTATGATACCTATCTGGCGAGATAAGAACTATAGGCATCATGATATGGTTCACGTGTCGTAGGATGGCGTGGCCTTCCAGGAAGTACAATGTCCGACGAGCATAGAATCCTGATCGTATTTCTTGTCTTATTCAGGCGTACATAAAGTTCTGTATAACACCGTGCTCGAGCTGGGGCAAAGACTCGGGGTTGTCACCAACGTTGAAGATTACTCTCATGCACTAGAACCAGGCTTACGGTCTAAAGGGTCGAGGTTATTCCGAGCCTAAACAACTTTAAGATACAACATTCTACGAATGAGCTGAGCATGCTTACACTAGATACTCGATCCTCTAGCTACGGAACTACGTAAGACAATGCAGGTGATCTTCGGTCCGCGATCCCCCCCACTACATGGCCTGCATATAAATTACTAACTTGGATCTCTTACAGTAGCTCAACGTGATTCACGGGCCGTGATCAAGCATCGATCAGCAACTCAGATACGAGCTACAGTATGAGTCGTTCGAGCACATGGAGTCATGCCAAAAGATAGGCTCATTATGATAAGGCCTCTCGGTGTGCGAAGAAAAGCCCCAAAAGATCTGCGCTCTTCCGAACGTAGCCCTCCGTGTCTCCTCGTAGTCACTCTAAAGCATTCATACGGGTGTCTGCAGTTGTGTATGGATTTGTCAAGAGATGCTGTTGATCCTGCTGCTAGCAAGTGAATTCTTACAGAGCTCTACCCGATGCCGTGTCTCGGTTTTTTGTTGCCACTTCCAATATCTGTCACTGGTCTTAGAGCGATGTGACTTGTTGTACTACATTGCTGATGGTAGGAATCATTAGTCCCTGTTCAATTTCTATTCAATTAATTATTCAGATGAGAATCCCTTTTTTTTTCTGCTACCTAGGTATTTTCAAGCCGAGTTGAGTTGTAAGCAATAAACGAAAAATGATATCACAGCAAGATGTTAGGGGGCCTGCTGTAGACTGTAATAACTTACCTCCGGGGCGGAACCCGCTGCAGTTAATCAGGAGGCACCTACTAGGTACTACCTTAGGGCGCCACCGGGGGGTAGGAAAATAATTGCAGCAAGGGTTTAAGGTGCTAAAAGTCTCACAGATGCCCCCGAAGATAGCTACTGCGGAAGGTAATAGGTACAAGGCTTTTATATACGACTCCCTTTTATTTTTGATGTATCTTTTACTTGAGATCTCATTTTCAAATAGAAACACATGTTCAACGAAAGCCATGTTCATTATATAACGATTATATGCAAATTAGCCGCTAAGCGCCTGACCTAAGCTGTTTAACAAAGGCTTTAAGACCTTCCGCCAAAGGTCTGAACTGCGAAGCGATTCTGCTACTTTTCTAAGCCCATAGGGTGCGTTGGCTGCGTTGGCTGCGATTGGATTGGGTGCAGCGATAATCCTTGGTGTATGCGAAGGTCTGTATGGCTAGGCTAGGTCTATATGTGGGCTATATGGCTAAGGTCTATGGCTAAGGTCTATGGCTAGGTAAGGTCTATGGCTAGGTAAGGTCTATGGCTAGGTAAGGTCTATGGCTAGG